>APFE030991976.1:0-32744 GCA_000404065.3 Pinus taeda | reverse complement strand
TTAAATGATCCCTGTTATATATAATGTATTGGTTATATTAAAAGAATAATTAATAAAAAACCATATGGTTAAAAACATAAAGGGTTATTCATTAACGACCTGAAACAAGACCAGGAAGGGATACGTAAGCGCGGGCGTGTCCTCAGCAAGGTGAGCGGTGGTTGCGGATGGAAGGGCGGCCACCGCCAAACCAGATCATAAAAACTGTGGGACATGGAATTCAGAGGGGACACAAAAACGAGAGGGAAGAATTCAGAAGAGAAGGGAATTAGCCATAGGAAGAGCTTGAGAGTTCTAAGGTTATGGGCACGGGGGAATAGTTAGCTTCTATTAAGAAGCTTACTGGACTGAGCAGCCAGGCTCTACTCAGTCTAGCTGGGTGGATTCGGTCTCTCGGTAACTGTAGCAGTGCAGCCAGAGGTATCTTCAGTTGCAGGAGTATAGGTAGGTACCTCAATAGTCCTGTTAATTGATTTTCCCAGATTTCTGTTGAAAATGTTACAGGTTCATGCTATAAATCCCTCACTGTTTTTTTTGAAATTGTTTATCGGTTCTTACAAATTTCTAGTGATATCTTTCCGAAGTTCGTAGTCCTAGGTTCTTGTATTCTGTCCTTGAGATTTTTCTCAAATCATCTATAGGAATTTGATTATAACAACACATTTGTAAGCCATGCATCATACATAAATTTTTGAGTCTTGGGTGTTTTAGTCCCTTTCTGAAATTGGGCTGAACATACTGTGTTGAATGCTAATAGTGTGATGAAATTTGTAAGGCAGTATTTGTGTATTGAAAGAGTGTGGGCTTTATATTGGTGTTGATACTCATTCAGTTATAGGATCCTGTTCATTGTGTGAGTTGATTCAAACATTATTCACTATTGGTTGAGTTGAATGTGAAGATGTCTATGGGTTAGAGTCCTGCTGAATTTATTGGTATTGAGTCAGCTGATCATAGTGTACTTTGTTGTCAAAGTCTTGTACAAGTCAACTTGATGTACTTGACTTCATTAAAATAAAACATGGATGAAAATTTCACCAATTCCCTCAATAAACTAGCAGCAACAACCAACAAATCCCTTTCCAAGGGGATACTCACTTTGCTTCAGCAAGATCAACCACAAACAAAGCATGAGTTGGGACATAAAATCTTTAAACTTGGGACAAATTTGAAACACATGAGGGTCACAGTGAAATCCCTTTTCAAATTAGATGATTTGGATGCACACCTTTCCAAAGTGAACCAGTTGGAGGCGAAGAAACTAACTTGGGCTCTAAATCCAACTATGTTTGCTCTCATACAACACAAGTTCTTGGGGGAACTTTGTGAAGGGGTCAGACTTCCAGTTGCATCATGTCTTAGTAACATTTTGAGGTTGACCACACCTATACCTCCTGAAAACGATGATGTTATGAGGAGAGTTTTTAGATTGATAGTAGAGACCTTTCAGGACTTGGATAACACTGTGGGTCTTACCTTTGGGAAAAAGCTCCATATTTTGGAAGATATGGCCAAACCACCAAACTCCGAACTTACGAAATCATGTTTGATCAAGAGTGTGATGACCTGATTCTTTAAATGTTCCAATCCTTTTTCAGCATTGAGAAACATCATCCAGACATGGTCAAAGCACACATGCAATCTATCTTGTCTTCAATTATGGGAGATAGTGATTCCATCTACAAGAAGTTACAGTTTAATTTGTTGGCCATTAGGAGAAAGGAACAGATGGTCTTGCCCATTGCTTATGAGCTAGTCGAGAGGTTGGTTGAGTAGAATATTAGATTGTTTTGGAGACAATTGACCAGGGAGGAGTTGCTCAGGATTGGTGGACCATGTAGCAAGAATGAGTTGAGGAGGAAGGGTCTTCTCTCAACCTTCAAGGAACCTTGGGGACTTGACCACTTATGTAGGATTGACACAGACGAGATGTGAGAGGTAGATCAGGAGGAGGTTCCCTTTGACTTTCCAGCTAAGGATTATTCCTTTTTAGTTGAGTCCATGGGTTCTTATGGGGATGCCTCTTAGGAGCATGAGCAGTCATGTGGAGTTGATGGCAGTAGCCCAAATTTACATCCATGTGTGATATAGGAGCATGATGAGCATCTAATTGTTCCTATGAGGGAAGAAGATCAAGGAACAAATGAACGATTGGTTTTTTAGCATAAAGAGCACATAGAGGAGCATGAGTTAGATGATACACATAGTGTGTTGGATGGGCTGTTTTTGGAGGGTCAGCTAGTGGCTCATTTTGAGCCCATGATGGAGGATGAGCAAAAACCCTTTGGGCTAGCCATTGGTGAGGAGCAGGTAGATGTACAAGCAACTTCCAGGGAGGTAGTATTTTCATATATTGGTGTTGTAGCGGCTACAGCCACCGTCCAAAATTTTGGCCTGCACCAATTTTGGAGCCTCCTTTGAAGAGTTTTGCTTGATGGTTGCACATGCTCGGGTCCACTTCGTGAGCTCGTGTGGGTCTTTACATTCGCCTTGTTTGTCTATTACACTCAAGTCTCTGCATTTTGATGTCTAATTCATGTTTGCGACTTGTTCTGGTTATGCTAAATGTCTTTGCTTTGTATGTGTTTGATATGTTTGCCATGAAAGCATCTGTCGCACTCACACATAGAGTCACATTCATTGTTGCACAAGCGTTGTCTCGATCATGAATGATCAATCACGAGTGTTGCACTTGTTGCTTAGAACCGTCGATCAATCATGTTGAACATGTGTGTCTGGATGGTTTGGTCATTTCGTCGTAAAGTCATGCGAGTGTGTGTTCGTATGATCACCTATGCATCTTTCGAATATTCACATACTTAGTCATTTTAGCTGAAGTTCTAACGACCAGACTCCTCATTGACAACCAGACCATCACCCTGCTTTCGACTTAATTGACTGTCAACCAAAATAGTGCAGAAACACCAAGCTAGTTCTTTCAAGCTGCTCTGCCTCCAAGCAGCTCAAGTAACACTCATGCTGGCCACCTGGACAACCGACCAACTGTACATCTCAGAAATTGCGTAGTGCTCATGAGAAGGACTCCCGCTGCCCATTAGTCAGCTCAACTCAGAAATTGTGCAAAGATGATCAGTAGGCCAACCTCCCAGCCTTGGTTCATTTTTTCTAGTTAGAAGCAGACTGCTTGTTCCCTCCAGGAATTGCACAGTTTCTACTGCCAATGACTGAGCAGCCAACTGGCAGCTCCCTCTGGGAATTGCGCAGATCTAGCTGCCAATGATCCCAACAACCAACTAGCAGTTCCCTATAGGAATTGTACAGATCTAGCTACCAATGACCCCAACATCCAACTGGTAGTTCCCTTTAGGAATTTTGCAGATCTAGCTGCCAGTGACCCCAACAGTCAGCTGGCAGTTCCATCTAGGAATTCCGTAGATCTAGTTGCCAGTCTCTCAAGCAGTTCCCTAGGAAAATTGCACAATCCCTGCCTACTGACCCTTCATGTAGCCCAGCTCGTTCCTTTGGAAATTTGTGTAAATTTGGCTGTCTATCCCCTGCTGATTGTTTGTTCCGGAAAATGTGCAGAGCATGCCTACCTTGCCTTCCAGCAACCCGGACTATCCCTCCCCAAATTTGCGCAATGTTGCCTCCCAACCGAGCTAGACCTTGCAGTCAATCACTGTCGACTTAGATTGTCCATCTCCATCCTTCATTGACTCTTGCATAGTTTTCATCAGCAAATGCCTGGAGCCATCATCCTGCATTACATCCCTACTACCTCTCCCAGTCACCCGCATCTAAATGAACATGTGTCATGGTAGACTAGGAAGTTTTGGATTTGATGGTGTCCCATCACGAGTGACTGCAGGTACAGGTACACCAACAAATATGTCAAGACAACGATCGGGATGAACAAAGGGAGCACATGCAGGTGGACAGGTTCACCAACGGACGAACGAATGAACCATGCGAAGTGGACGAACGCGACGAACATGCACCTTCACGAACAAGTGAACTTGTCAAGCCTTCCAATATGAAAGCAAGGAACAACATGCTAGAGCTTCATCAAGTGAACCAAGGACCATCGAAGACTCTGTGCACTTCGCTATGTGGAGGTGAAGCTATGATACACCATGAAGACATCCATCACTCAACAACATTGTAGCTTGACATGCAGTCTAGCAGCAGCATGAATGTACTAGCATTGTCATGTCAAGTCATGTCGAGTCAAGTAATGAGTCATGTTTCCCACATCTCCACTATGGGCTTGTTGTTAATCAATGTGATGTAACGTGGAAGTCCAAGGGACCCACTTATTGAAAATAGAGTCATGTAAGTTGGAAAGTCATGGAAGTCGAACAACCATGAGGGTAGTCGAACATCCACAAAGGTCAGTTTCACCCCTTGGCTATAAATACCCCCCTCATTTGTACATGAAAGGACTTTTCACCTCATCTCCTCCCACATAACCAAGAGAGTTTGTAATCTTTTCTTTTAGGAGTAAGTAGTGGCTCCAACGCCCTACCGATGGGGTTAGTGAGTATGGTGTAATGATTTGTTTTGGAACTTTCGCTTAATTCAGAAGCCTGTTAATAGGCCAACACGTTTTCATACATGTATTGTGTTTGTTGTAAGACTGATCTTTAACACTTGTAATGCATGTTTCTTTAACCATGTGTTCTATCTCTGAACTGATTCATATGTTTTAATGCATCATCTATTAATGGAAATGTGTTGTATATGTTGTTAATGTTGTCATGTCTATGTCGACTACTCTGTCGGACATCAGATAGACCTTTCACATGAACCTTGCTGCAACAACCATTGCACTCATCTCAGACTAATCTATGAGTGTTGTACATGTTATCTTACCTTGTATGTTGTGACAACCACATCTGAGTGGACTGCTCTGCCGGAAGTTGTGTATGTCCTTTTGTGTTGTGTGTTCCTAACCGAGTTGGGACTGATCCCTTTCAACCTGGAACTCAGCTTCACTCTCTTCTCCTCACAGTGAAAGAACCACACTTACGATCACCAGGCACACGAACCTCACTTCTCGAAGACAAAGTGAAATTCTCTCCTATGCTAACAAGCAAGAGTTGAGGCAAATCCTTAAGACAATGGCAATCAGGCCATCATACCAAATGGGACTCCCACACCAAATGATGTGAGGTCTAGTTGGGACTTCATACTGGGGTGATGCCCTAAACGTTGGTGGGTCCAAAACCGTCAACATTTCTGGCACTAGAAGGAGGGCAACCAGTTGTACATGGCTGAAATTCCCCTCACACTCACTCATCAACCATCTGGTAAAGGCAGTAACTCAGAACCCCTCTCTCATGACTCTGCAGTTGGTTACTCTTCACCTCTAAGAATTCAACACGAAATTTCATATCAACACCTTCACTTCATCCATCCCATCACTCACCAGTTTGCGAAAGCAGTTGGACTGATCCTAGGCATACAGTACCTTCCACTGTGAAAATTCTATCACTGCAGAAACTGATTTATTTTTCTTACTTATTCCATAATAAGTTATTTATGAAATTACTTCAATAAACATTAAAATAAACATTGCTGCAAATAATACACCATAATACAGAAACAAATATATGCACAAGCATTAACACATTGACACAAATATTTTGGACAACAGTCCCTGGAAAAACTCAATGTGGGAAAACCGGTGCAGCAAGGGATGATTTTATTATTCAACAATTTTTCTGGACAACAGGGTGCCAAACTGGCTTACCCATAGAGAGAAATAATTCTCTAGAACTTCTCCTAATCCCAGCATCAGCCTGACTGACCTCTGCGTGGCTCTCAAACCATTTGCATCAGCTCCTGCTTAACTGTGTCAACCTTGGGCCCCTCTGTGTCACTCACGCAGGCCCAACAAGTGTCTGCGTAGTCTTCTGCTACCTCTGCGTCTGCCTCTCCTGCCTCAGCGTTGATCTCTAGTAGTTGGTCCCACCTCTATGCTACATACTTATAGCCTCTTGACTACACACCAGACCACTAGTTCAATTTCTCATCTAACCCCACTCTAGAAATTTAACTGACTAGTATTCCTCAGTGTGTTCTCTAAGTGACCCTCAAGCCTCCTCTTATACTTTTCTCATTAACAAATCAACGACCGAGACTAAGTCCCTAATGGATGGCTAAGATTAGACCTGGCTTGATCCATGAATTTTGGACCATTCTAACACAGTTTTATATTAACAACATTAATATTTTATTTTCTCTAAGTTTAGATTTAGGGACTCCATTAAAAATATTAATTATTTTAATATCTCCCAAACTGTTTAGAATCTACCCAAACCATTTTTGGGTATTGGAGATCTCATGTGCCTTAGACTATCCACCAATTTTTGTGGCTAGAGCACATTTGATGCTACCTCAAATCAACATCCACATGCATATAAGAAATCGAAGGCCACTCCCACAGGAGTGCTTGTATCGTCGGTGGAAGAAGTCCTTGCTACTCTTGAAGGGTTGGAAGAAGCTATTGAATATTAAGAGGAACCTCCAATATTCTTTGAAGACGAACAAGGCACTCTTGTGGTCTTGGGATCAAACTCTGGTGTAGGAGATGGAGGGGAAGGCAACGGAGGAAGTGGAGGTGGAGACAAACCAACAGACTCAGATCTGGAACCATCAGATTCAGACAGAGAGGAAGAAGATGAAGAAGACGAAGAGATGGCTAACCCAAATCTTGAATGGATGACTCAGGGACCATTGGCTCTCCCATATGTTCTGCATAAGATGCCAAAGTTAGTGGAGAGAATGAACATCAAGTTTAACCCTGACAACGTGTTGAAGGTAGAAGACCACTTAGACAACTTTTACCTACAAAGGTAGACACTTGAGGTACGTTATGACGATGTAGCATGTAGATTATTTCCATGTACCTTGGATGGCTGGAAAACTGCCTGGTATCACATCCTTCCACCCAACTCCATACAGAACTTGGGTTCTTTCAAATGTATGTTCCTTGAAAAGTTCACTGATGACAATACCCCAACCATGCTACTCAAAAAACTGGGAAGCCTCAAGATGGAGGGAAAAGAGAAAGTGAAAGATTTCAATAAGAGGTTTATGCGTATCTTGAACAAGTTTGCAGCAGACACCGAACCTCATGACTCCATCACTGTCGAACATTACACATCAACACTACCAACCACCATTGCGTAATTCATCAAGCGAGCTGCAAAGCCAACACTGTTAGAAAACTACAAAGAGGCTATTGTTGTTGAGAATGACTTGTGCGCCATTGGAGTCATCAAGGATGATGAATCAACAAAAGAATCCAAGGATGTGAGAAGAAAGCCCCAAGCAATGGCAAGTAGGGGCAGAGACAAGGAAGCAACTGATATTGAGACCCTCACTCCCCTTGTCAAGAAATTGACCATTGAAATTTCTGAACTCAAGCAACGGAAGACAAACGCATTCATGAACAGTCATCCGCCTAGACAGAGACAGGCAAGTAGTTCATCAACCAACTCATCAAGCAATAGCCAATTTGGCTCTAGATCTGCAAATAAGCCTATGTTCAAACTCGATCAATGCGTTGGTCCTAAGTACTGTCCCTTCCATGAAGAATTCCATCCTAAAAACTCTTGTTCAGATTGGAAGCGAGTTGTTACCTCTGCCTGTACTTATACACTCAATGTAGATGGCAACATACGGGAGCAACCGAAAGACAATGATGATAAAGAAGAGGTTGTACCCGATGGAGCATCAAGTTCTAGGCATGTGGTGGACACATACCAGTGCTCGCAAGTAGTCTCAAAGACGAACACTGAGAAGCATCCCCACAAGAAAAATGATCGATACAATCTTAGGAGTAAAGGGGCTCCCCTGACACTTGAGGAGATGCAAGAGAAAGTGAGACGATTGATAAAGAAGGTTGATCCACCAGCTGCCTCAAAGCAAAAAACACAAAGTAAGTCTGGAAAGATAGTGGCAGATAAGAACACATCCATGAGCAACAAGTTGCAGAACAGTCCGCCAGACATCACAAGCATCTGGTCCACCCCAGACACCTCAGTGAGTCTAACACCTCTGGATTACAACATAGTCGATGACATAAAGAAAACTCGAGAAAACATTAGTTTGTTCGAGTTTAGCCAAAGTCCAAAGCCAGTGAGATATCTTCTTCCATGCAGTGGGACAAATGGAAATAGACAGCGTGGCCTCTCCCAGCAAGGGAGCATGCACACCTCCCAGATCACTATCCACTATGCTCAATACACTCCAGATAGAAGAAGAAAACTCAGGTTGCCTCCCATACCTACTTTCATTTGAATTTTTCAACTACAATGTCCACAACTATCTGTTTGATTCTAGCGCAGCAGCCAATTTCATGCTGCTCTCCATTGCTAAGAAGATCAATGCTCAATGGAGAAAAACATCTATGAGAATCATCCAACTTGATAGAACATCGGTACCATCCATTGGTGAAAAATGAGACGTGATCATTCGACTATCCCATGACAGTCGAGTCTACCAGTGCATCAACATAATTGTTCTGGACATACCAAAAGCATATGGTCGGTTGCTCAGCAAAGATTGGTTCAGCAAGCTAGATGGGTACTTTTCTATAGACTGGTCTCACCTATGGCTTTTGTACAAGGGAAAATGCAACAAAATCTAGGTGTTATTTGAGAGGTATATGAAACACAATGTCACTCCTCTTGATGACTATAATGAACCATTGGCATTCGCAGAACTCATGTTTGGCAACTGCTTTCTGGAAAAGACATTGGAGTGTTATCTTACTTGTCCAACCCCAATCCCATCAGACAAGCAGTTGCGACTCCTTTCTTGCCCAACTGATGATAATGAAACTTGTACAGTTTCTTTTTCTGTTAGTAGAAGTAGTGGAAACAACGGTAGTAGCAGTGGCACCAACACGCCAAATGGTCCATGTACAGACAAGTTGCAGACCATGAGTCTTGATAAATCAAGAACACATGATGACTTGAAGTCCAAGTGCATCTCAGTCATCCAAAACAATGAACAATGCATGATTTCAAGTTGTTTGAAGTTCGGGGTCACAAACAAGGATGCTAAAGCGCTCATGTTGAACACAAGGAGGACCAACACTATGAATGAACGGAGCAACTTGGGAATCCACCATGATCCGAAGATGGCTAATCTCGGTACAAGTTTCACACTACAACAACGACCAATCATTGACTGCTTTATCAAATAGTACCAAGATGGGCGTACATGAGCAGATGATGACCTGAGTACCCACTATATGCAAACAATCCAACATGAGATTCCAGTGAAAGGAAAAGACAAACCATTACAACAAAGAACAGGTAACACATATATGTTGTTTGCACTCCTTCCACTAAATGAATTGACTAATATTTTAAGTGGTTGGATTACTTGCAAAGTTCGTCATCACACTTGGTGTTCTGATTTCAATCCTACACATAAGAAATCTGGGAAGATCCACTCACGCATTGACTTCAAAAACTTGAACCCTTCCCAGAGTAAAAAAAACTACCCCATGCCATCATCCAAGCCCATTTTGCACACAGTATCTGGAACAGTGGTGTTGTCTTCACTTGAGGGTCTTCCAGAATGTCACCAAGTTCCAGTAGCAGAGCCTAGTGGGCCAACACTAGTCCACGAGAAACTTGGCTCACACACCTGTCATTTGCAATCACTTGATGGGAGGATTGTTAATCTACCTATCAAAGTCCAAGTCTTCAAACATTAGTTCAGTAGGCCGAGCTGCACCCAGGCCTTGTACGTAGTCTGCTTGCTGCTTGTTGTTTCATTTGTTTTGTTTTGCTTATTATCTTTGATTTTGCTTTCTTTGATTCTTCTTACTATTTTTGTTCACGTGGATTTTTGTTTGTTTGATATATTACTATTTTTGTTTCTAGAAATAAGTGTTTTCGACTATCACGTTCTGTCTTTTGAATAGAGTATGTGGCTGAAATTTGAAGAGACTTGTGACACTACAACACTTGGCTAGTCTTGTGTTCATTTTCTCTCTCCTTGGTTACAACCTTCGGCTAATGAAGTCATCACGGAAAATACGAACCATCTGTAAGGGAAGCTTTGGTCAAATCGTGAACCTATTTCCACACTAGGAACCCGCATGCCTGTACTCAGCCTTCTGCTCTGTGTGTCGAAGCTAATCCAATTAGTAGAAAGAGAGAAGGGGAAAAATCTAAACGAGCAAACCTATGTCAAAGGTCTTACATGCTTCTCTGAAGGAACAACCTCTTCTGCTCTCCATAAGTCAGGATCCCTCTTTTGCCCCAAAAAAAAATAAGTGCCTATGCACAGTTCCCTTAAAAAAATACAAAGGCAAAAGAAGAGAAAGGCTTCCTGTGCAGAGAGGTGAAGCATGCAACTCCACGAGTGTACTGACCAGGCTCACTCGTAATGGAGTGAAGTGTGCGTTCTCACATGATTCTGCTATGGTAATTTCCAGGCCTACTAGCAGTGGAGCAACACTAGATATGAAAACTTATACTCTGAAAATCTTCAAATCGTGAGCTAAACTACCCTTCCCGAATTCAAAACACTGAGATATAAGTTGAATTTTTTATTGTGTTTGACAGAGTTGGCAAATGATGAACCATGTATGTCCATGGGGTAAGTGGGGAAACTGAAGTAACCTACACAACAATTCAATACTCCCTGAAGGACCAAGGCCTAGTGCTAGCAATGAACCAAAATAGAGAAGCTGGAGTTCTACCAGCGTGTCGCCAAGTGTTGTAGCGGTTATAACCACCCTCCAAAATCTTGGCCTGCACCAATTTTGAAGCCTCCCTTAAGGAATTTCACCTGATGACTGCACACGCTCGGGTTCGCTCTGTGAGCTCGTGTGGGTATTTACATTCCCCTTGCTTGTCTATTGCACTCAAGTCTCTACATGTTGATGTCTAAGTCATACTTGCGACCATGTTCTGGCTATGCTCAAAGTCTTCACTTCATATGTGTTTATTTTGTTCGCCATGAAAGCATCTGTCACACTCACACGGAGTCACATTCACTATCACATAAGCATTGTCTCAATCATGAACAATCAATCACGTGTGTCGTGCTTGTCGCTCACACTGTCGATCAATCACATTGAACATGTGTGTTTGGATGGTTTGGTTGTTTCGTCATGAAGTCATGCGAGTGTGTGTTCGTATGATCACCTATGCATCTTTCGACTATTCACATACTTAGTCATTTTTGCTGAAGTTCTGACAACCAGACTCCTCACTGACAGTGAGACCATCACCCTGCTTTCAACTTGATCGACTGTCAACCAAAACAGCACAGAAACATGAAGCTAGTTCTTTCAAGTTGCGTTGCCCACAAGTAGCTCAAGTAACACTCATGCTGGCCACCCAGACAACTGACCGTTGTTCATCTCAGAAATTGTGCAGTGCTCATGAGCAAGTCTCCCATTGCCCATCAGTCAACTTAGCTCAAAAATTGCGCAAATATGATTAGCAGGCCAACCTCCCAACCTTAGTGCATTTTTTCTAGCGAGCAGTAGACTGCCTATTCCCTCCAAGAATCACATAGTTTCTGCTGTCAGTGAAAGAGAAGCCAACTAGAAGTTCCCTCTAGGAATTACGCAGATATGGTTGCCAGTGACCCCAACAACAAACTGGTAGTTCCCTGTAGGAATTACGCAAATCCAGTTGCCAATGACCCCAACAGCCAACTGGTAGTTCCCTCTAGGAATTATATAGATCTGGCTACCAGTGACCCTAGCAGCCAACTAGGATTTACCTTTGGGAATTGTGTAGATATCATTGCCAGTCTCCCGGGTAGTTCCCCAAAAAAATTGCACAATCCTTGCCTACTGACCCCTCATGTAACCTGGCCCGTTCCTCTAGAAATTTGCCCAAATTCGGTTATCTAGCTCCTGCTGACTGTTTATTCCAGAAAATGCACAGAGCATGCCTACCTTTCCTTCCAAAAGCCCGGACTGTCCCTCCCGAAATTTACGCAATGTTGCCTCCCAACTGAGCTAGACCTTGCAATCAGTCACTTTCGACTCAGATTGTCTGTCTCCATCCTTCAGTGACTCTTGCATAGTTTTCATGAGTATTTTCTCAGAGCAATCATCCCACATTACATCCTTGTTGTCTCTCCTGGTTATCCCCATCCGAATGATCATGTGTCATGGTAGAATAGGGTGTTTTGAATTTGATGTTGTCTCGTCATGAGTGATTGCAAGTAAAGGAACACCAACGAACATGTCAAGATGACGAACGGGATGAACAAAGGAAGCACATGAAAATGGATAGGTTCACAATGGATGAATGAACGGAGCATGCAAAGCAAATGAACGCGAGGAACATGCACCTTCGTGAACAAGTGAACCTGTCAAGCCTTCTAATATGAAAGCAAGGAACAACATGCTAGAGCTTCATCAAGCGAACCAAGCACCATCAAAGACTTTGTGCACTTCTCCATGCGAAGGTGAAGCTATGATACACAATGAAGACATCCGTCACTCAACAACACTGTAGCTTGACATGCACTCTAGCAGTAGCATGAGTGTACTAGCATTGTCATGTCAAGTCATGAGTCATGTTGCCCACATCTCCACTATGGGCTTGTTTTCATTCAATTTTATGTAATGTGGAAGTCCAAGAGATCCATTTGTTGAACATAGAGTCATGTAAGTCGGAAAGTCATGGAATTCGAATGGTCATGAGGGTAGTTGAACAACCATAAGGGTCAATTTCACTTCTTGGCTATAACTACACCCCTCATTTGTACATGAAAGGACTTTTCATCTCAACTCCTCCCACATAGCCAAGAGAGTCTATAATCTTTTCTTTGAGGAGTAAGTAATGGCTCCAACGCCCCACCGATGGGGTTAGTGATTTATGGTGTAACTATGTGTCTTGGAACTTTCTCTTAATTCAGAAGCCTGTTAATAGGCCAACACATTTTCATACATGTATTATATTTG
Organism: Pinus taeda; assembly: GCA_000404065.3. NCBI lineage: Eukaryota > Viridiplantae > Streptophyta > Pinopsida > Pinales > Pinaceae > Pinus > Pinus taeda. The sequence goes on along the minus strand of APFE030991976.1, from coordinate 19,825 downwards.
TTTTAAGACTGATCTTTAATGATTGTAATGTACGTTGCTTTAACCATGTGTTATACATATGAACTAATTCATTTGTTGTAATGCATCATCTATGAATGGAAATGTGTTGTATATGTTGTTAATGTTGTCCCATCCGTGTCGATTGCTCTGTCGGACATCAGACAGACCTTTTGCATGAACCTTGCTACAACAACCGTCGCACTCGTCTCTGACTGATCCGTGAGTGTTGTACATGTTATCTTACCTTGTATGTTGTGATAGCCGCATCCGAGTGGACTGCTCCGTCAGAAGATGTGCATGTCCTTTTGTGTTGTGTGTTCCTAGCCAAGTTGGGACTAATCCATTTCAACCTGGAACTCACCTTCACTCTCTTCCCCTCAAAGTGAAAGAACCATTGACACAAGTACACTTAGACTCACCAGGAATGCAAACCTCACTTCTCGAAGACAAACCGAACCACTCTCTTGTGCTGACAAGCAAGAGTTGAGGCAAATCCTTAAGATAATGGTAACTGGGCCATCATACCAGATGGGACTCCCACACTAAACAGTGTTAGGTCTAGTTTGTACTTCATATCAGGGTGATCCCCTAAATGTTGGTGGGTCCAGCACCATCAACAATTGGTTAGTAGGAGGCGTTGGGACCTGACAGGATAGTGTTACAAGTGACAAGTAAACCAGAGGAGTATGGAGCTTCTGGACAGATGACATAGGATCTTTTGGAGAAGGTGGTGCACCCATCTTTGGGCTTACCCACTGATGAGGTGCATATAGGAGCAGTGGTAGCTAGTAGAGCTACAATGTTTCTAGGTTGCAGCCCTCTCTAGGAGTACATAGACATGGCGTGCAACTTAGTTTGGCCATTCATAGCCATTATAGGGAGAGAGGCAGGGTTCTCTCAGTGGATATTGTTGATTGACTAGGTAGAACAACATGAGTTGAGTGTGGACCAACATCAGCATAGTAGAGTTGTTCCTTACATCGGAGTCCATGCCTTAAATTAGTGGGAGATCATGAGTTGGTATCCTATTGATGGTGTGATATCCTTGGTCTGGGGCGTAGTAGAGTGGAGACCCCTAGACATGCCAAAGACTACATTCTCTAGTTAGGAGTGGGATACAAGTAGACAACTCTTCAGCATTCCATCCCGGCATCAAGAGAGCGAGATTAGCATTGGATTGAGTCAGGGGTTGGACTAGATAGAGGTGATGAGTTTGTATGTGGTGGATGGGGTAGCATTCATGGTTGGTGTAATGTTCCCAATTTTTGTGAGAGTGAAATTCACTAAGGAGTTTTTCCATTTTTTGGTGATATTAAATAAAAAGGAGAAAATATTATTTTGTGGGAGAAAAGTGGAAATTATTATTTTAATGAAGAATAGTGGAAAAGTACTAATTTATTAGTGGAAGGTGGGGACCACCAAGGGAGAGGACTAGCAATTTTAAATAGAGCTTGGAGGCCTCTCTTTGGTATCTTTGATCAATTGAGAATTCAACATTAGATCTCTTGAGCTGCTTAGCCAAGATAACCGTGTTGTTCAGCACAAGGAATTTCCGAGCAGGAATTCCACCCTCATTTCAGAGAACTTTGAGTGTCTCCCTGGTGAGGCAATTTTGGGAGCTCAATTTAGAGTTTCCATTGGTCATATTTGCAAGTTATTTCAGCTGGTATGTTTTTCTTCCAGGGTGCAAAAGTGGTTGAAATTGCTTGTGGGGAGATCAATTATGAAGAAGTAGAACACCGAAGGATTTGCAAGGGTTTTCCCCTAATTTAGACGGAGATTTTGTGGTGATTAGTAGTGTTGAGTTGAAAAAATTCTTGGGGCATAAATTCTACATTTTTGGAAGTGCACAAGGGTTGGAGGAATGGAGGTTGAGGAGAGATAAAGGTTGGAGATTGGAGGTATTCCTTAGGGGATAATTTAGCTAAAGTTGGGAGATATTTCCAGTGGTGGATTTGGGTGTAATTCAATAGTATTAGTTTTGTGGGGCATTTTCTGGCCAAATTGGGCAATTTGCACTTATTGTGGGTCACTGAGGATTGGTGGATTCAACCAAAACCTTTCTGGGTTTATTGAGAGGATTCTATGCTTAATTTTACAAAAACAATTGGTCGATATAAAGACCTAAAATCCTAATTCTTATAGTAGGAAGAATTGCTAGTTATCTAAGGAATTTGCACCATTTTGCAGGTTCGACATTGGCTTGGAGATAAGCCAAACCTTTTCTAGGTTTTTGGTGGAGAACTCAAGATTAATTTGGCAGAATTTTCTTATCACTTTGGAGGCTCAAACAGGGGTTTCTTTCAGCCAACAATTGCAAAATTTCCAAGGCCATTGCAGAACATTGAGAAGAAGCCTTTCCTCTGCATTCGGGTAACATCATTCTCACCTGGGATTGTTTAGCTTGCTTTGGCAAGCCCAGGCACACACATTTCATGCATTGTATTCTTTGCCATATATAATAAAATGGTTGGATTTTGGTGCAGTTTCGATATAAATTGTGGGTGTTTGATTGTTGTTTAAATATTTTGGTGTTGTATGGTATTTTACTTTGTTTATCACTATTATTTCCTTTTTGGAACATTACAGTTGGAGTTATAGCACAATAGGAGCCATGGAACCTTGATACTTGTTCTTGGTGGCATTGGGATCCAAGAGGATTTGTTGATGATAGGTTTAGTCAGAGATTGGTCTGGGATCTGGGCATTGAGGGTTCCATTCATGGTGGGTTGATACAGATGCAAAGCGTCACCCAGTGGTTCATATGGGATCCAGGAATTAGGTCTCAGTTGCGTTGGGCCACCAAATTAGTCCATAGGTTTGGATTGCTTGAGGGCAAGTAATCTTGGGGTGGGAGGATTTGTAATGTCCCTTTCTCTGGTGTTCCTTATGAAGTGGTTAGGATTCACTTTCAAGGGTGGGGGCACACAGTCACAGGTGCATGTTGGTGTCATCAGTGGGCCCAGGGGCTTTTAGAGGGGTCTTAAGGAGTTTTTATGGGGTCTGATGGCATTTGCTTGGTATATTCCATCATCTGCGTAGTTTGTCTTTCGTTTCAGTGCAATGAGTGCTAAGTGGACTATTCAAAAATCATGAAAAATCAGTTGGTTATGACTACCTCTCATGGAAATGGTCATAGATTCATGACTTATTTAATGCAATTGAATCCCAAAAAATGATATCTAACTTTCAAAAAAACAGAGTTATTATTGGGCCTCACTCAATTAATTACGCTTAAGATGGCATTTTTGGAGGAATACGTGACAAAACACCTTAGTGTAATAGCTTGTTGGAACCAAAATGAGAAGATATACAGGATGGGATGGTTAGATATGAGTTTCAGTGATATGAGGAGACATGTCGGCCAATTTACTCTTTTCCCACATCAAAAATAATATTCTAATTAAAATAAAAGAGAGAAAATTTCTCCATGATTAAAATAATATTATAGGAGGTTCTATAGGAGTCCATCAAATCTATCAAAGAGGAGGAGATCATTGGAGGACATCTTGGATTTGACATTACTTCTTGTATGAGAGGTTGAGAACCTGGTTCTCTACTTCATGGGTAGCCCCAAGACAGAAACCCTTGGGTGACTTTTGTGAGAGTGTACGGAAACCCACCTCATCTCCTTGGTGGATTCAGCTAGAGTTCATAGGTGCAGTGATTGATGTTAGTTAGGTTTTGGGAGGCCAGTGCAGCATTGCAGCAGATTTGTCGAGGCCAACTTTTCATCTCAGCTACATTGGTTGTATTTGCATGTAACCCATTTTATCTATCATCATAAAAGTTGAGATTATTTTATGCTTATCGTGTTATGAAATTGTGTACTTTAACTCTTATATTTTACATGGAAATATTTTGTTAATAAAATGTTGATTTTACAGTGAAGTTTTGGGTTGAGTAAACTTCTGCATAATGAGCATAATTTTCCCATTTAGGACATTACACAGTTGTTGGTGGAGTACTCCAAAGATCGATGGGAATGTGAGATTTTGGAGGGTATGGACACTCATAAGCATTAAAAGGTGATGGCTGATGTCATATACTACAAAGGATGCATATTCTTGGTGTCAAGTTCACAGTTGAGGGAGAGGATTCTCCATGCATCTCATGACTCTCCATTGTCAGGGCACCAGGGGTTCTATAAGACATATATGACAGTCCAAGAGAACTTCACATGGAAATGACTCAAGGGAGATGTGCTAAGATATGTGCAAGAGTGTGAGGTTTGTCAGAGGAACAAGGGGGATTTGACCCATCCAGCCGAATTGTTGCAGCCACTTTCCATCCCTATAGGGAAATGGGAAAACATCTCCATGGATTTTATCACGGAGCTCCCTATGGTGCAGGGCATGTTGATTTGGTGTATCATCGGATGTGCTCTAGCCAAAATTTGGTGGAGAGGTTGTGGCACATGAGATCTACAATACCTAGAAAGGGTTTGGGCATATTCTAAACAGATAAATAGATATTAAAATAATTAATATTTTTAATGGAGTCCCTAAGTCTAAACTTAAGGAAAATAAAATATTAACATGTATTAATATGAATCTATGTTAGAGTGGTCCAAAAGACATGGATCAAGCCAGATATAATCTTAGCCGTTGATTAGGGACTTAATCTTGGCCATTGATATGTCAACAGGAAAAGTATAAGAGGAGGCTTGAGGGTCACTTGGACAATACACCAGATGATCAGTCATTCTATTCTCTAGAGCGGGGTTTGTTAAGAGAGATAGAATCAGTGATTAGGAGAACAGCTAAGGGGCATTGAGTACAAAGGAACAGAGAAGGAAAATATTGTGCCTAGAGAGTAGCGCCAAGAAGGGCTCGCGCAGGGCCACACAGAGGCAGCCAAGTGCTTCGCAGAGCACCAGAGAGGCCAACATAGCTAACGCAAAAACTCCCAGAGCTGATGCAGTGCCTCCTGGGGCTGACGCAGGCCAAGAAAGGCTGACACAGGGCCAACATGAGACAGAGAGGGGCTGATGTAGTCCAGATTGGGCAGATGTTGGGGTTGCAAGAGCAATTTTGTGCTGAGGAGCTGCCGGAAGGGTTTTCCAGGGTTTTAGCCAGGATATTTCTCTGAAACTGTGAGGTATAGCTGCTAAGGAAATTCTCTGTTGGGTAGGCCATTTACGGCACCTAGATTGTACTTTGATATTGCTTAATATGAAAACCCTCTGATAGCTACACCGGTTTTCCCACATTGGGTTTTTCCAGGGACATTGGTCCAAAAATGATGGTTTCATGTGGTGTGTTTATTCTTGTTTCTTTTAGTTGTTGATCTATAATATGTTGAGCATGCACTGGTGTTTATTTTCGGTATTTACTTTCTAAATAACTTGTTAAAGACAAATTAACAAGTAGATAAGAATAAATAAGAAAAAGTGCATGAAGGGTATATAATCTAAGTAAACTTAGAAACTTCAACATGGTATCAGAGCTTGATTGTAGATCACAGGAGGACTAAAAGACATCAACTGAGCAGAGAAATAGTAGCAGAAAACAGTTGTCCCAAGGTGACAGAAGTTGTTTCTAGCAATGCAGGAACCAGGAAGTGTAACGCAGAGCCAACTAGATCCACGTAGAAGAATTTGGGAGCTGCGCAGAGCCTCAGAGAGGCTAGCGTTGCTGATGCAGAGGGCAAGAGGGCTGACACAGGGCATCCTAGGGCTAATGCAGAGGGCGAGAGGGCTAACGCAAGCCATCCTACGGCTGACGCAAGGCATTCCAGGGCTGATGCAGACTCATCTGGGGTGATGCAGAGCCAACGTGAGGCAGAGAAGGGTTGACACAGTTCACAAAGAGGCAGTTGTTGGAGTCCAAAAGACTGCAGAAATATTGTAGAGTGGAGCTGGTGAGGTACTGTAGTTAGAACAATACCTGATAGAGCAGAGCCAGAGGAGCTGTTCTCGAAGGTTTCTAGCCGAGGAACTTGGATCAACAGTGCAGTTGTGCAAGATGATCAGAGTAAGGGGCATCTTGACAAGTAACAGAAGGATTTCTAGGAGGGAAATCAGGACTCAGAGGGAGTCCAGAAGAGAACGTCCAGACGGGAAGTAGAGACTTAGAGGAGTCGAATAGAGAACTTACAGGAGGGAAGTAGAGGAGCATCATGGCACTACACGGGGTAAGAGACTAGGATAGACTTGATAGAGCATCGAACTTCACAGTTTGGAAGGCCATAATCTTATAATTACTTGACAGGAATCATGTCAAGAACTTCGCCTTGAAGGTTATAGCTATCCCAGTCGACCCCAATGATAATGGAAAGTACGAAGAGACGATGGCGAGGGCCAAGTGCATTATCCTTGATGGGGTCAAGGATCATGTGGTACCACATATAGCCAAGAAGGAAATGACAGTTGAGATGTGGGAGGCTATCAAGAACCTATACTAGCATACTTCTGTGCATAGAAGAATGTTGCTCGAGAACCAAATGAGGTCGTATCAGATGAAGAAGGGTCAATCGATTGACACCTTCCTCGAAGGATTGAATGAGATTCGAGACCAGTTGACTGTTATAGGAGCGACACCAGATCGGGAGCTTATGGTGAGGACAACCCTGAATGTTGTCTCAGAAGATTGGGAAGTGTTTGTCCAGAGTATCCTGGGCAGAGGGACTCTCCTACCTTGGGACAAGATGTGGGCAGCTCTTCGCTAGGAAGAGATCAAATGACAGTCGAAGACAGGTAGCAGCAGCAAAGGGATCAAAGTTCAGTAGGAGGAGGAGGATGTGGCCCTAACATCAGAAGGAAAGCAGGAGAAGTGGAAGAAGAAATATCCCTCTAAGATCAAGTGCTTCCATTGTGGGGAGATGGGTCATTATGTGACCTAGTGCCCAAGGAAGAAGAGTAAGGGACAATCTTCCGAGACTAGGGCAGCGCCAGCTTGACCAGAGAAGGAAATTTTGATAGACGATGACTGTGCCATGAGTGCACCATGCACCACTTGATTGGAAGTGGGGAGACATCGAGCTATAGTCAGATTGGCTGTAGGTGATGAGGGGCAGGATCCTTGAGGTACCTAGCCTCTTGGATTAGACCTTTGCTACGGGAGCCCTGTCGAGGAGTAGCAGGACTAGCTAAGTGGGTAGAGACGGATGTAGATGTAGAGGAAAAGAGAGCTACAGTGTAGGAGTCTTAAGACAACATAGAGCTAGTAGGCTGCAGCAGTGTGAGAGGCATAGGAGTGTTGCACCAGTGCAGGAAGGAACAGAGAGGTGTGCAATGGTGTGAGATGCAGGGGGTTATTGCAGCAGTGCAGAGGTCAGAGAGGGAGCACTTGTCAGTGGTAGAGGGAGCTTCAACATCAATGGGTGTTTCTAGCCCAATAGAGAGGTCAGTTGGGAGATTAGTTACTTACTTCTCAGTAACTGAGTTGCAGTGCAGTAGTGGGCGGCATGATGCAACTTGATGAGAAGAGGTGCAGTGAGGATGCAGCGTTGGGAGAAAGGACCATCAACAACATGGATGCAGAGGGATCTATCATACAGATGCAGTAGTGGCAGTGAGAAAACCATGGGCAATAGTGTAGAGGATGTTGGGCAGGAAGGCCTAGCATCAACACAAGTACCGATGTCAGATGATTAGAGTAATACTCAGTGAGGAGTATTGCTAGAGCACAATCTTCACTAAGAGGGAGTGTTGATTTGGGGTACCATTGGATGTTCTCTAACCGTGAAATTTGGTGGAGAGGTTGGGGCATATGAGATCTCCAATACCTAGAAAAGGTTTGGGCATATTCTAAACAGATCACGAGATATTCATATAATTAATATTTTTAATGGAGTCCCTAAGTATAAACTTAGGGAAAATAAAATATTAATGTGTATAATATGAATCTATGTTAGAGTGGTCCAAAAGACATGGATCAAGCCAGATCTACTCTTAGCCATTGATTAGGGACTTAATCTTTGTTTTTGATATTTCAAAAGGAAAATTATAAGAGGAGGCTTGAGGGTCACTTGGAGAATACACCAAATGATCAATCATTCTATTCTCTAGAGCGGGGTTTGCTAAGAGAGATAGAATTAGTGATCGGGAGAGCAGTTGAGGGGCATTGAGTATAGAGGAACAGAAAAGGCAGAGATTATGCTAGGAGAGAAATGCAGCAACCAAGGAAGGTAACACAGAGCCAGGGAGGGCTCACACAGGGCCATGCAGAGGCAACCAAGTGTTGTGCAGAGCACCAAAGGGGCCAGCGTAACTAACGCAGAGGCTCCCAAAGCTAATGAAGGGCCTCCTAGGGCTGACGCAAGCCAAGAAAGGCTGATGCAGGGCCAGCATGAGACAAAAAGGGGCTGACGCAATCCAGATTAGGAAGACAGTGGTGTTGTAGGAGAAGTTTTGTGCTGAGGAGCTGTCGGAAGGGTTTTCCGAGGTTTCAACCAAGAGATTTCTCTCAAACTAAGGTATAGATGATAAGGAAATTCTTTGTTGGTTAGGCCAATTATGGCACCTAGATTGTACTCTGATATTTCTTAATAAGAAAACCCTCAGATAGCTGCACCGGTTTTCCAGCATTGGGATTTTCCGGGGACATTGGTCTAAAAATAATGGTGTCATGTGGTGTGTTTGGTCTTGTTTCTTTTAGTTGTTGATCTGTAATATGTTGAGCATGCACTGGTGTTTATTTTCAGTATTTACTTTGTAAATAACTTTTTAAAGAAAAATTAACAAGTAGGTAGTAATAAATCAGAAAAAGTGCATGAAGGGTTTCTAAACTAAGTAAACTTAGAAACTTCAACAAGGCAGAGATTGTATCAATAAGGTGGTAGATTGGTTGACCAAATATGCACATTTCTTTGCCATTCCAGCTCGATATTCAACATCACAGGTAACAACGCTATTTTTCAGGGAGGTTTTTTGCTTGCATGGTCTTCCCAAGTCCATAGTTAATGATAGAGGCAGTCGTTTCATGGGGGCATTCTGGCAAGAGATTTTCAGGGTAGTGGGCAATGAGCTCACCCCCAGCACTAGCTACCACCCATAGACAGATGGTAAAACTGAGAGGATCAACGAATGGTTGGAGTGATATCTACGAAACTACAGGACCGAATAGCAAAAGGCATGGATTTGGTGGTTGCATTTAGGCGAGTACTGCTACAACAACACCCACCACATGTCTATTGGTATGTCATATTTTAGAGCCTTGTATGGTTATGATGCTTTATCTTTTGCTGACATTATTTTTGGAGATAGTCAGGCCCCAAAGGCCAAAGATTAGATCCAAGAGAGCCAAGATATTCTCAAGGCTCTCAAGGATAACTTGTAGATGGCGCAAAATCAGCAAAAGGTGTACATAAACAAGCACAAGATTGAGAGGCAATTTGAGGAGGGAGACTTAGTTTTTCTGAGGCTGCAGCCATATCGTCAGTCCAAACTGAAACAGAAGGGGGCTGATAAGCTACAACCCCATTTCTATGGGTTGTATCAGGTGATCTAGAGAGTTGGAGAGGTGGCCTATGAGTTTGAGCTTCCACCAAGAAGCAAAATTCATAATGTTTGTCATCTCTCATGCCTCAAAAAGATGTTGGGATAGCAGATGATAGTATTTACAGAGTTACCTACACTAGATGATGAGGGGCATCTGATTTTAGAGCTGAAAGCCATTTTGGAGACTAGAGAAAGAAAGTTGAGGAGCAGAACCATCAGGGAGTACTTAGTATGTTGGAAGAGATTACCAGATGAGGATGCCACTTGGGAGGGAGAGCACATACTTGAGCATCCAGCGCTGAAGTTGCTTGGGGACAAGCAACATTTGGGAGGGGAGGATTGTAGTGTCCCTTCCTATAATCATTTTTCTTTGAGTTATTATCACAATTTTGGAAATTTTGTTCACTATGGGACCCACGAAATTTTGGGCTAGGACTTAGGAAAAGGAGGCCGAAAATAATTTTGATGATGGGATGTGAGGGCCACGCCCACTTGAAATACGCACCGCCTTAGGAGGAAATTTGATTTGACAAGGAAAGGGGTCGAAATACTTGATGGAGGGACCCACATGGGGAGGCAGCTTGGAAATTATAAACAGAAGGAGCTTGGCAACTTTTGGGGTCTTTTGTCAATCATACATTCTCTTGTTAATCGAGTTTCTTAGCTGAGTCACAATGTTGTTCAACGTAGAGTTTTCCAAGGGGAGAGCTCACCCTTCTTTCGGTGGACTATGAGTGCCACCCTAGGGAGGTAAGATTGTGTCAAGTTGATGGGGAGATTAGAAGAGATTAGATTTCATCGTACAACCTCTCTCTTAGCTAGTACGTACTCCAAGAGGATGCAATAGAGGGTCATGCATTGCTTATTTCAGCCATCTTCCAGGTGGTATTTTCCAAGAGAATTTTTGCATTGAGGCTCTAGGGGAAGACCAAGCTTATTGAGTAGTTTTTGGGGCAAAAGATTGTTGTTTGGAGGCAAAACGAATTTGCTCATCCAGGGCCTCCGGAGTACTCATCTTCTGGGCACACGTGAGAGATTGGGGAAGGTGTTGGAGAGCTGGATTTCATTGGGAGAATTGAGGATAACTTTGGGGAGGCAAAACTCAACATTTTTGGAGTGATTGGAGGGATTTTTCAGGGATATTTCAGTAAGGCCGTATTTGCCAGCTAGTTGAGGAGGACATAGTAATTGGGGTAAATTTTTAGAGGTTAGAACTATATCAAACCCTTTCTGGGTTTTGGTGGGTTATTTGAGAGGAGCATGTGGCTAATTTTGTAGAATTTTCTAAGCACCAGAGGTGAGCCTTTCAACAATTCCTTTCCAACAGGTAGCAGTATTTTTGGGCAGCACAGGGCATCTTTGGAGCAGCTCATTCTCTCATCTCAACATTCTATTTTCTCACCTGGGTCTTGTCAAGATTTCCTTTGAGGAAATCCCAGGTGCACTCCTTCCATACCATTGTACTCTTGCACCATATATTTAATAAAATGGCTCATCTAGATGGCATTTTTTTATTTTCCATGGGTATTCAATGGATTTTCCAAATTTTGTGTTTGCATATACTATTTTTCTTCACATATCATTGTTTTTCCTAATTAGGAACATTACAGAGGGAGCCTCCAACTATGCCATATAGAAGACTAGGATGTCCTTCCTTGTAGATGAATATGGCTTGAAAGCCTATGTGGACAATTGATGCATGAGAATGTGACTTGGAGGAAAAAATTCTTCAAACTTATTCCAAAAATAAATAAATAAATCTACAGGAAAAGGAGCGGGGTCCTTTAGCCATTAATTTCCATGATTTTCTAGCTTAGGATAAGGATAAAATTTAAGAATAATATCAGTTTGTAATAATCGCTTTATGGATAAGTTGTAGTAAGCTTTATAATTGCTTTAAATTGATCTATGTAATTGGCATGCTTTTTTAAAGGATAAGGATTGAGAAGGCTTTATCTATTATTTTAAAAGGAAATAACAGGACTTCTCTTAACAGAGTCAACCCTGGAGACATTATGATCTTGAAAAAAAATCTCTGTGCATTCGAATCTATGGTTCTCTGTTAACTGGTAATTGTATGCATATATCAGTTTCAATTGCTTTCTTTTGAGTCTAAATATCAACGAATTAGCCTTATTTTCCAATTAATACTTCGCCTGAAGCCTTTGATTGTGTTTCTTTCATATCACCGAGCCCTGGCTTCTTTAAATCATTAAAATACTTAGCCAGAGTAGAGTTCTGGACTTGAGTTTTTACTGTACAGAAATTATATCAAGTCTCAGTCGCTTGTCCATATGGGCTACACCCAAGCCATCATTAGTGGTATCAGAGTAACCTGTTGACACTGAATTGAATCTCAGAAGTAGGAGAAGGATATTTAATATGGATTTCAGAGTTGGAAGAGGATGAGGACGAGGACATGGTGGAAGAGGACGACTTGTTGCAAATACTGAAGTAATGGAAGATGTGCAACAGGTGCAAGCTAGATTGGATGCATTAACAACATGTAGAAATATAGATGATGGAGATATTAGTGAACCTGAGGTTGAAGCTGCAGAGGAAGAAGCTGTAGCAGTTACTCCTGAGATGACATTCTTCCAATCAGTGTTGAGATCCACAACTAGACCAAAGACCGAGGTTTCAATATATGAAGGAGGACTGAATCCAGAAGAATTGGTAAACTAGATTAATGGCATGGAGAAATTCTTTGAGTATGAAGAAATAGAAGATGAGAAGAAAGTAAAGTTTGTTGTCACCAAGCTAAAAGGCCATGCAGCTTTTGGTGGGATGGTGCGTAGGAAGAAAGGAAGAGACTTAGAAAGAAACTAATCAAAAATTGGAGTAGTATGGTAGCAAAACTAAGAGGTAAGTTTCTACCAAGTGATTATCAATAAACCTTGCTCAAACAGATGCATAATCTTAGACAAAGGTCTCTGACAGTGAAAGAATACACAGAGGAATTCTACAAGGTAAGCATAAGAGCTGGAGAAGCTCAGGATATAGATGAGAAGGTTTCCAGATATGTGAATGGTCTTAGGATGGATATTCAAGATGAGAAAAGTATATTGTCTCCTAAAACAGTAGAAGGAGCTTATCAGATGGCACTGAAAGTTGAAGAAAAACTCATGAGGAAGCAGTCTGCTAGAGGGAGAGGTATGTTTCATGGAAGCGGAAGTAAAGGTGGTAGAAGAAGATCTACAGAACCTAAAGATGGAGCTAGCAGTAGTCCAATCCAACATGCACCCACATGAGGTGATGCAAGAGGTAGACAAAGTTTTTCTAGAGGAAGAGGAGGCAGATGAAGAGGAAGAGAAGTAAGATGTTATAGATGTAACAAACTAGGACACAGAGCTTTTGAGTACCCAGAGAACAAAAAAAAAAGAAGAGGAATGCCATTATTGCTCAAGCTGAGGGAGAAGCAACAACAACAACACTGACAGAAGAAGAAAATATACCATAGAGAGGAGAATTTTTGGTAGTTAATAAATTTTTGATCAAGCCTGCAAAGGAGATAGTTGAACCATCACAAAGGAAGACTTTGTTCAGAACAGTGTGTAAGGTTCAAGGGAAATGTTGTCAGGTGATCATTGATAGTGGCATCACTGATAATTTGGTCTCTACAGAAGTGGTGGAGAAATTGAAGTTGAAGACAATGAAACATCCAACACCTTACAAGGTTTCCCGGTTACAAAAGGGACATCAATTGTTAGTGAATGAACAGTGTGAAGTGGAGTTTCAATTGGGTAAGTATAAAGATAAAATTGTAAGTGATGTGATGCCAATGGATGTGTGTCACATATTGCTTGGAAGACCTTGACAATATGATAGAGGAGCCATGCATGACGGGAAAAGAAACACCTACAAGTTTGGAAAGGATGGTGTTAATCATACGTTGTTGCCTTTGCAAGAAGAAGATACACCAGGAAAGAAGACTGATCCAAAAACTCTGTTACTAGGAGGAAAGGAATACTTGAAGGAGATTGAAGAGAATGAGGTAAATTTTGTTGTAATTTGCAAGCCCAAGGTAATAATGGTTTCTACTAAAGTTTCTGATTTACATATTGATATTCAAGAAATGTTGGAGAAATATTGTGATATTATTGTTCATGATTTTCCTAACGAGTTAACACCAATTAGAAGAATTAGCCATCACATAGATTTGATTCCTGGAGCAAGTCTACCTAACAAAGCAGCTTACAGAATGACTCCTACAGAAAATGAAGAGGTTAGGAAGCAGGTGCAAGAATTGCTTGACAAAGGGCTGATCAGAGAAAGCTTGAGTCCTTGTGTAGTACCAACGGTGTTGAGTCCAAAGAAAGATGGAGGCTGGAGAATGTGTACAAATTCAAGAGCCATTAATAAAATCACAATCAGGTACAGATTTCCTTTACGAAGAATTGAATATTTAATGGATTGCTTGAGTGGAGCAAAGTATTTTTCGAAACTAGATCTTAAAAGTGGGTATCATCAGATATGGATAAGAGAGGGGGATGAGTGGGAAACTGCCTTTAAGCTAAATGAGGGATTGTATGAGTGGAGAGTAATGCATTTTGGGTTGTCAAATGCACCAAGTACGTTTATGAGACTCATTAATGAAGTTCTTAAAGAGTTCATTGGTAAATTTGTAATATTATATCTGGACAATATATTAGTTTATAGCAGGTCTAAGGAGGATCACATGAGACATCTGAATTATGTCTTACAGAGGCTACAACAAGAGAAATTATTGTTGAAATTAAAGAAGTGTTCATTTATGAAAGAGGATCTAGTGTACTTGGATTTTGTTATTTCTGCTAAAGGGCTGAAGATGGATCCAGAGAAGATCAAGGCAATCATGGAGTGGCCTTCACCTAAAAGTGTCTTTGAGGTAATAAGTTTTCATGGTCTTGCTAGTTTTTATAGAAAATTCATAAGGAACTTTAGTAAGATCAATGCACCTATCATTGATACCATAAAGAAGGATAAACAACCATTTAGATGGATTGCTGAAGCAGAAAAGAATTTTCAACTATTGAAGAAGAAGATCACTGAAAATCCTATTTTGGTTCTACTTGATTTTAGTAAACTTTTCCAAGTGAAGTGTGATGCCAGCAGAGAAGCTATTGGAGGTGTATTAAGTCAGGAAGACAAACCTATAGATTATTTTAGTGAATAGTTGAATGATTCAAAGAAGAATTATTATTCTTATGATAAGGAGTTCTATGCAGTTATACAGTCATTGAAGAAATGGAGGCTTTATCTAATGTCAAAGGAGTTCATACTTTATTCAGATAACCATGCACTACAATATATTATGCAGCAGCCAAAGCTTAGCCATAAACATGTTAAATGGGTAGAGTATCTTCAAGGTTTCCAATTTGTCTTGAAGCATATAAATGGCCATTCAAACAAAGTTGTAGATGACTTAAGTAGGAGAAGTGTATTACTGCAAGAGAGTCAAATCCAAGTGTTGGGTTTTGATTTTCTTAAATAAGTGTATGAGATAGATCCAAATTTTAAAGACGCATTTGAAGTTTGTAAAAATCCTATTTTGGTGGATAGGAGTAAATGGTTGGATTACTTCTTACAAGATGGAATATTATTTAAGAAAAAACAGTTGTGCATACCAAACTGTTCTATGAGGGAGAATTTAATCAAAGAGAAACATAGTGGAAGACTTGCAGGACATTTTGGGGTGGAGAAGACTTATGAGCAGTTAAACAGATTTTATTTCTGGTCGAAAATGAAATTTGAAGTGGACAAGTATGTGAAAACTTGCAAAGTTTGTCAACATGCAAAGGAAAGGAGCCAAAACACAAGTTTGTATGTTCCATTACCGATTCCAGATAGGCCTTGGGATATGGTAAGTATGGATTTTTTTTTGGGCTTACCAAAGACTCAAAGAGGTAATGATTCAATTTTTGTTGTAGTGGACAAATTTTCAAAATTGGCACACTTTATTCCATGTTATAAAACTAGTGATGCTTCTCACATTGCTAATTTGCTTTTTAAAGAGGTTGTAAGATTGCATGGGTTGCCTAAGAGTATTGTCTCAGACAGGGATTCCAAATTTGTTGGACATTTTCGGAGGACATATGGAAGAATTTGGGAACTAAAATCAGTTTTAACTCTGCCTATCATCCACAAACTGATGGAGAGATTGAAGTTGTGAACATGAGTTTGGGTAATCTTTTAAGGAGTCTTACTGCAAAACATCCAAAGCAGTGGGATCAAGTGTTGGCACAAGATGAATATGGATATAATGACTCACCTAACAGGAGTACAGGGTAGATTCCATTCCATATTGTCTATGGAATGCATCCAAGAGGAGTATTTGAGTTGAGAAACTTGGGAAAAGATGAGATGAGAAGTGCAGAAGGTGAAGATTTTTCTTCAAAAGTGCAAGAAATACATGAACAAGTGAAACAGTTGCTGTAGGATAGTAACATCAAATACAAAACCAGAGCAGACATGAAAAGAAGAGAGGTGAAATTTGAAGTTGGAGATATGGTTTTAACACACCTCAGAAAGGAGAGGTTTCCAAAGAGGGAGTATAACAAATTGAAGTTTAAGAAAATTAGACCGTGCAAAGTATTGAGGAAATTTTCTGCAAATGCCTATGAGATTGAGTTATCCCCTGATGTTGGAATATCACTAATTTTCAATGTTGCTGACCTGTACAAGTATGAAGGTGAAACTTCAAGTGATACAGAAAAGGATCAAGAGACCTAAGAGATTGACTGGGTAAAACAGTTACCCACAACAAAGGAATTGCAGCTAGAAAGAATTCTGGACAAGAAGGTGTTTAAGAAGACAAGGGGGTGAGAGTATTTCCAGTATTTGGTAAAATGGAAGGATCAGCCAACCACTGAAGCTACTTGGGTTAAAGAAGACATGCTACAGAAACTAGGAATTTTTGTAGATGAGCTCATGGATAAGAGCCCATAAAGAATTATGTCCTCAGGAGTCTGATGCAGGAGCATGCGACTTGGAGGAAAAAAAATTCAAGCTTATTCCAAAAAAAAAATTAAAAAAAAAATCTACAGGAAAAGGAGTGGGGTCCTTTAGCCATCAATTTCCATGCTTTTCTAGTTTAATATAATGATAAAATTTAAGAATAAGATCAAGTTGTAATAATCACTTTATGGATAAGTTGTAGTAAGCTTTATAATTGCTTTAAATCGATCTATGTAATTGGCATGCTTTTGTAAATGATAAGGACAAAGAGGGCTTTACCTATTATTTTAAAAGGAAATAACTGGACTTCTCTAAAGAGAGTCGACCTCAAAGACATTGTGATCTTGAAAAAAAACTCTCTCTGTACATTGGAATTTATGGTTCTCTGTTAACTGGTAATTGTATGCGTATATCCGTTTCAGTTGCTTTTTTCAGAGTCTGAATATCAATGAATTAACCTTATTTTCCAATTAATAATTTGGCTGAAGCCTTTAGATTGTGTTTCTTTTATATCGGTGAGCCCTGAGTTCTTTAATTGCTTTACAGAGTTCCGCGGGCAAAACTCTATTTTACACAGAGAAATCATGAAAATACTTAGCCGGAGCAAAGTTCCAGACTTGAGTTTTTATTGTACAGGAATTATATCCTCATCGGGTCTGAAACCTTTGTCACATTGCTAAATGGGAGCAGGACAGAACTAAATCGTTGGAGGGTCAAAATCCGATAGCGCGACACTACTAGAGCCAAAATATTATAGGGAGGCTTTGATAGTATATCGGGTCTGCGATTGTTATCGCATCGCAAGATCAGAGCGAGAGGAGCCAAGCCTTTAGAATATTGGAGTCTCTAATTGCGATCTCCAGTAACACTATGTGTTATCGCATCGGAGGAAGGAGTGTTGGAAGGGCTGATTGTAACCGTTGGCGATGTAATCTAGGTATAATGCTTTTTGAAGTCTTGCGCCAATAGTGTAATTCTTTGGGATTAACACTATAGTGGTTTGAAAAGCACCGATAATGTTATTTTGTTCCTTTGGAACAAAAGCCCGCCGATTGTGTATTTCGTGTTTAAAACACAGGTTTCCTCATTTAAAAGAAACACTAGTATATTATTATAATTCCTATGGAATTATAGGCCGGAAGCAGGAAAACAGACCATGATAGGATTTGTGGCCGATAACAAGGGTTGGGGTGATCAGAGGAAAAACTCATGAAGCAGTCAATCTAACAATAGATGACTAATACTTCGGATGGAACAAAAGGAGAAATTCAGCTAGAGTTAGAAGAAATTATATTAGGTCTCTGCCGCTTTTCCATATCGCCTGCACCCAAGCCATCAACAATGCTATAGCAGTACCCCAGGATGTGGATCATCCAAAGAAGTACAAAAAAGAAATGGCAAATGTGAAGCGAATGATCTTGGATAGAGTTTGAGATCATATAGTCTCACATGTCGTTAGCAAAGGGACTGCCAATGATGTGGTTGGAGTTTGAGACCAACGGAAGATATTTTTCCAGGAGAAGTTGAGAAGCATAAGAATGTAGAAGGCAAGAGCATAGATGGCTTGCTCACTAGGATTCAGGAGGTCCGTGATCAACTAGCAGCTATTGGGGAGGCACCCTAACCCACGGAGTTACTATGTTTGTCACTAAATGTTAAAATACACAAATGTATTTATAAATAATATTTTATTAATAATATGAATGTACAAAGATGATTGAATGTTACAATGAGGGCCTGCTTATATACTTACGCAAGTTCCCTTTCATGAATTATCATGTCCATTAACATATGCCTCTTCACTAACTACTCATTAATTAACTATAATTATAATAATAATAATTATTATTATTATTATTATTTCACTCATATTATTTTATTTTTATATAAATTGTGTTCGTAACATAGGAGGACTTGAGGCATGTTCTATCGAAGAGTACCACAACAGAAGTAGCAGCAAGGGTTGAAGAGTGAGAACAAAGAGGAGAATGTGGCCCTAGCATCCAAGGGTCTTAGAGAGGGGCAAGGGGAGAAGATGAATAAGAAGAACCTATCAGAGGTCAAGTGCTTCAGATGTGGTGATTTTGGCCACTACAATAGGCAGTGTCCTCTTAGGAAGGACAATTAGGACCAGGCAGCGGCATCTGCTGAGATAGACAAGTTGTCCTCCAAACTGGAGGAAGGTTTTGCCATGTTTGCGGCCATACCTCTAGAAGAGAGGTGGGGCAATATGATAGTGTAGTCCCAGAGTTGCAAAGAGTGGGAAGGGTCCTTGCGTTGACCTCCTCATGGATCATTACCTTGCTATGTGGGGGCCATAGTATTCAATAGCAGGATGGATTAGTGTCAGTGATGCAGTCAGATTGCTAGTGACAATTGCAGACTAGTGGCAGTCAGATTCTGAGGAGCGGAGTGCAATGTTGATAGCAAAGCAAGTGGCTCAGTGCAGAGTTGGCAGCAATGCATATTCTTTAGTAGAAAGGGTAGAGGCTAATAGCAGTCAATACTTGTTGGCTGAATAAATCATTCTTGCAGATAAGACCGATCTCCCTAGTATCGAATGGTATCTAGCAACAAAGAGCACAAGCAAATCTACTTTTCTCTAAACATGTTTCAATTCATAAATGAACACTAAGAGGTGTAACAGACCCTACCTCGGTCCAACGCTTGTTTGTGGCAGCTTTATCCCAATAGCTTCAAGCAGTTCCCTTTTAATAACCTGCATACACAAATAAACACACATCAAAGAATACCTGCATATAATAAAACATGTTCATTATGAAGATCAAGGAGCTCATAAAATAAACCATTAGAGACATTCCATTGAGAAAAACAAACTTGATTGTATTAACTTTATGAATAAAATAACTTTACAACCTTTGCCTTGATGTTGCACAAGCTCTTTCCAAGGTCCAGCAGGGGTCTCCTCTGCTTTGACAAGCCTCACTCACTTCCCAAATGACATGAAAGGTATGTGATCTCTCCTCTCACAAGCTCAAAAAGGAAGTCTAATTTCCAGCAGCATTTACCCTCAAGAATCTTCAGCTTTCAACCTCCCCTACAACCAGCCCAATGCCTAAATTTATAGTGCAAATGGAGGAAGTTGCAGGTCCACCATTGAAGGGATAAGTTCCTCCTTCAATGGGATAAGCACCTCATATCATGGAGTTAGCTCCCTTAGTTATGGAATGGATGAACCAAGGTGGAGCGGACTTGCCAACGCAATATTCCTTCTAGAAGTGTCCAGAAGTGACCCAAGATGAGTTTTTAAGAATGAACTCACGCCTTTTTAACTTTTACAGGTGTTCGCACCCATTACTCAACAGACAGAGCGGTCAGGTTCGCAGGAAACATGACCATTGGGCGCGGCACCGCAGGCAATGCTAGGAGAAAGTGCGAAACCAGGATTTGAGATATTTTTAAGGCCTTTCTCCCATTTTCAAGGCT
>APFE030991974.1:6759-28263 GCA_000404065.3 Pinus taeda | reverse complement strand
ACATATATAACAATATAAATAATGATTAGATAACAGTTATGAATAACAATATAAACAAATAACAATAGAACTAATGAAGAACATAAACATTATTAATAACAATAATTTAATATTGATCTATTACAATAATATAAAACAAAATATTAAATATTAATATAAAAATAGAATAACCAATATTAATTTATTAATAAAAAGAATAACAATTAATTATTATAAATATAAACAAAGAAATCTAGAAACTCAAATAATAATATAAATAATTAAATTATAATAAACATATAATGAGTCGGCCAATTTGTCTTTACATCTAGCTGTTTTCATATTTATACCTATCCTTTTCCTTCTTTTCTCCACACATTTGTCCTGATGATGAGTCTAGGTTCAGACTCGAAATGTCGACCAAAAAAGATGAGCACTGTGGAAAATCCGAACTCCTCAAAGAAACCACACCACAGTAATCTGCAATCTAAAATGGTATATAATTAATTAATTTAAGACTTTTAATTAAATGGTATATTTGATTAATAAATAATATTAATTAATTATTATTTTTAAAATTTAAATTTTAAATTAGATTTTTAATTAAAATTTTGTAATTTTAGTTTTCACAGTGTTGTTTGTTTGTTTTTTGGGCAATTTTGACGCTTTAACTTTGGAGACTCATAAGTTGAGTTTTACTTGGCCAAATGAGGCCCATGACAACTCGTTAGAAAGATAAAATCATGGAGAATATTTCTGAAGTGGTTACATGATCATATTTGGTCAGTAATTGAGCCTTAAAATTAGCATAAAATTAAATTCCGAATTTGCAATCAAAACTAATTTTCTAAGTTTGTTTTTTGCATTTTCATTTGCCCAAAGTTTTTTGTGATTGTAGATCCATTCACTTTTTTCCTCTTTTACCTACAAGTTATTTACAAGGATCAATGGGAATCTCTTATTTATTTTTATTTATTTATTTAATTGAATTTTGAGGGAAAATTTGTTTTCCTAGATTTTGTAATTCTGATTTTCGTTTGCAATTTATTTTATTTTTGATTGTTTTTTGGGAGGAGAGCAGTTGAGGAGATGAATCACTACAGATTTGGACCAATGAGAAGAGACAAACAAAGAAGAAGATACAGGATTGACAGTAACAACTTCAATAGTTCTCCATTTTTAGTTTTCAATTTTGTAATTAAATAACAATCTTGAGAACTTAGTTGGGGGGTTCTAGATTTGAAACTTGGGCCCGGGAGGAAATTCTTTGCAAAGAGAGGGATTTTTTCACTACTGTAGGAGGCAATATTTTTGTAGAGAATTAGCTAGTTTGGTCTAGACTCGTGGAGATTAAAATAGATGTATTTTAGCTCTAAAATTTCATGTTATCATGAAATTTTCTAAGAATTTCGTGTACTCAAAGGATTTGATCAGATCTTTAATTCTTGAACATTATTGTCAGAGATAAACGCTGATTGATGACCTGCATTTAATAAAATTTGATGCAATTCTTAATCCAGATAAGTATATGTTTTTTGAAGTTTTACTCTATTATAAATTCATTTAATATATGCTTGTTTAAATTACTTGAAATCCATCTTTTAATGATGGATCTAATTTCTATCAAGTTTAATAACGAATTCGAATAGATAAATAAGACATACCTGTTAACTATTTAGCAAATTCATGTCAAGTTTATCTTGGTTTTAATCATGATTGTTTTATGAGAACTATTTCCTTAATGCAATCATCTATTTTTTTAGTTTGAATTCATTTTATTTGAATTTGGATGTATGTGCACTAGAGATCTGATGACTATTCATCAGATAACTGAATGCATATATTTGCTTGAACTAGTAATAAGTCTTGGAATTATTTCCTTAGCTTATTAACTTCATTTTAATTCCAAATTCAAATATGGTCCAAATTCCCTTTTACCTTGCTCTTGGTTGAGAGGGGGACTAATCCTTCTTTTAATCAAGATAGACATGGGATTTATTTTTTGTTATTTAGAGTAGATCTGCATTTAGTTTTAATTACTACATTCTAGAAGTCCTCTACACAAGGGAAAAATTTAGAGTGGCTTAGCTGAGCCATTAATTCAGCTTAAGGATCACTTTCTTGCAAGAAATCTACAAGAGGGAAGATATGACGTCTCTTTTATATTGGAAACTAATAGACATACTATAAGCCAACAGAGAGAGAGGGTAACTGGACCCAATTGAAATAGTCAGAACCACCATTACAAATGGAAAAGGAGTTGATTTAAGGTCCCAACCGGGTGGTTTCCCTTACATGTTGATGAAGTCATTTTTAACCATCCACATGTTCATGTGAAAAACCTATACAAATTGGATGTGGAAGATTGTGTTGCATTAAGAAGTAAGACAAAGAAATTGAATAGTCGCGATGTCGGTGAACTCTGACATAGGATATTGGTCCATTTGCATCATGGTGCCTTGAAAATTATGTAGCAAATAACTACCGACCTCCCTAAAGGAGCACTTGAGCAACAAGATGTCTGCAAAGGTTGTAACTTGGGGAAGTATGTAAAATCCACATTCCATGAACGAGACAACAAAGCACATGCATTCTTGGAAAGAGTCCATTATGATGTTTGTGGACCTTTTTGGACAACCTCCATTGTCATACATAAGCACTTTGTTATTTTATTGATGATTTTTCAAGAAATTGTTATATCTTCTTCATGAAGAAGAAGGATGAGACATTCTCAAAGTTTGTAGAATTCAAGGCACTAGTTGAGAAAGAGACTGACAAGAAGGTGAAGCCTCTTAGGAGCGATAATGGAGGTGAGTATGCTTTAAATGAATTCAAGGACTTTTGTTCCAAAGAAGGAATTCGAAGAGAGATGACAACACTCCATAACCCACAACAGAATGGGGTAGATGAGAGGAAGAACCAGAGCACTGTGAGAGTTGCGAGAGCTATGCTACATGACTAAGGCGTTCCACTGCATTTGTGGGAAAAATCATGTAACACAACAATATACTTGTAGAACCAGAGTCCTTATCAAATTTTTGGTATGATTGCACTAGAGGAGGATTTCTCAGGGAGAAAACCGGATGTGTCTCATTTCATAATTTTTGGAGATTGTTGGGTGTAGTGAGTCATAAAAATCCTACAAGATTTATATTCTAGGGAAACGATAAGTTGAATTAAGAAGCACGTGACTTTGATGAAGATGTCGCTTATTCGAAATCTAGAGAACAACACTCAGACACTAAAGATGAAGAAAAGAAGCACGTGGCTCTAAAAGAAGAGGTTACAGGTCCTCCCACATCCCCAAGTCATATTGAAGACCATGAAGAAATTACATAGGGACCTTGTGAATCGTTGGATCCTATGGTTGTTCTATAAAATAGGAAAAAGATCAACTTGGCTCAAATCTACTTTTCAGGATGCAGGACATGCAAATCCACAACGCACCTTTAGGGAATCTAATAGACCTAAGAGGCATTCTGGTTATGTAGCTTTTATGACTAGGTTAATTGATTCTAAACCTTCCAACATTGAGGAAGAAACCACCCGTAAGTGTGGAAGGATACAATTATGGAAGAATACCAATCTATTATGAAGAACGATGTTTAGGAGATTGTTCCAAGAAATGAAAGAAATTATGTGATAACCTCAAAGTGGATATATAAGATCAAGCATGTAGCATATGGGAGCATTGACAAATACAACACAAGATTCAAGGCTAGAGGGTTCTCCAAAAAAAAGGGAGAATATTATGATGAGACCTTTGCACTAGTTGCTGGGTACACCACAATTAGATCTCTTGTTTCTCTTGCTTCATTTATGGGGCTGAATTTACATCAAATGGATGTGAAGACCACATTTTTCAATGGTGTGATTGAGGAAGAGTTGTACATAGATCAACCTCAAGGTTTTGAGATTCATTGGAGAGAAATCATATGTGCAAATGAAAGAAGGCCTTGTATGGACTTAAGCAAGCTCCGAGAGCTTGGTATTCTAGAATTGATGAATATCTGACAAGACTTGGTTTCTCTATGAGTGTTGTTGATCCAAACGTTTATATGAAGTTTTTGAAGGGTGAGCTTGTGTTTTTACTACTATATGTTGATGATTTGTTCTTGACAGGTGTAGAGCATCTTATTATTTAGTGTAAGAGGGAGTTGAGCTCTGAGTTTGACATGATAGATCTTGGTTTGATGCATTACTATTTGGGATTGGAAGTCTAGTAGAAACTTGGTAAAATCCTTCTTAGGCAAGGAAAATATGTCATCAAGATCCTTTATAAGTTTGGAATTATGGAATGTGAGTCTATGGAAACTCCTATGGTATGAATCTGAGAAATATAAGGGATTTTGAGTCTGATCTAGTTGATCCATACATGTATCAAAATTTGATTGGATCGCTGATGTATTTAGTTAATACTAGGGCAGACATTTGCTTTGCAGTGAACACCTTGAGCCAGGTCTAGATGGAACCAAGACATGAGAATTGGATTGCAACAAAGCATATATTGAGATACTTTCATGGTATTGTTGGCTATTGTTTGAAATATACTTTGAGCGGTGACATAAAATTGTAGGTATTTACAGACTTTGACTGGGCAAGGAGTGTAGATGGCAGGAAGAGTACATCTGGTGTATGTTTCAGTTTGGGCTCTACTATGTTTTCCTGGATAAGAAGGATTTTTTTTTTGTCACACTCAATACTACAGAGGCATAATATATTGAATATTATTTGGCATGTTGTGAGGGAGTATGGATTTGTAAGCTACTCTCTATATTGTTCGACTAGATGTTGAAACCAATTGTGTTGTTCTATGATAATCAAAGTTATGTGAAGCTAATAGACGATCCAGTGTTTCTTGATAAGACTAAGCATATTGAGATCCAGTACCACCACATTCATGATATGGTATATAAGGGAGCAATGAAGCTCCAATATATTTCCATTGGTGAGTAGACAACCTCACAAATCCTTTGTCCCAGACGAAGTTTGTATACTTCAAGGACATGCTTGGACTTGTGGAGAAATCTGTATTAGTGAGAGGGAGTATTGATGTGAAATAAAAAATGGAATGGCTCTTATTGTTCATGACAATAGGAGCATGAACCATATTGTTGATGAGTGGAAAACATGGGCATGGATCAGACTGTTAGTGACAACAGGAGCACAGCCTGAATTGTTGGTGAGATAGCATGAGGGACGAACATTCTAGATAGAATGGTCCCTCAGGCCCGAATAATCAATGGAGTGGGTACCTTTTCAACATCATGGCATAGAGTAAGGCCTTTGGATTTGGGACATGGTTATCCCTAGAGTTTGACCAAGGGTGATGGTAACATTAAACAAGTTGGAGTACCATGAGGTGAGGCGCCCACTGGATCGTGGTGACTAGTTGAGTGAGTACCATTGGTTAGGAGTGCTAACTTGGGTTGTGGTACTTATTGATGATGATGTTGATGTATGTCAATTATGTTTACCTAGATGATGATGTAATCGATGAGTTGTACCTTTTCCTTAGAGAGATCATGTATACAAAAAACATGTGGATAGTCATTATGAAATAACTCCCTAGCTAAGAGGGGCTGTTGAATTTTGTAGCTATGGTCGTCTTCATAATATCTAATTTTTACTTGTAATGATAAAATATAAATTATATTTGTAAAAGAAAAAATCATTTGAATCATGTTCTTCATGCTTGCAAGAAAATAAATACTATTTTTTTATATATTCAAAATAAATTTTTATAAGGCATGTTCTTCACGACCTTATCAAGAGCATGAAAATAAAAATTTGAATTTGTATTCTAGACACCACAAGGTGCCAAGTCGGCCTCCGAGTGATGAAGTGAGCCTTGTCCAAGAGGCACCTATTCGACCCCCCTCCAACATGTATATAGAGAGAGTTATTGTCTCCATTTCAAGCATAATTCACATCACATCTTCAAGTATATTTATGATCTAAAATAGCGAAGGATAATGAAGGAAAGGGAGGTCAAGTTGAATAAGAAGAAGTAGGAAAGCTAAAGAAATAATCTCATTGCATGTGTGAACTCTCTGCTCCCCTCACATGTGTGATTACAAGTTTCAACTTCTGCAGTAAAGTCTGGTTAAAGGTCCGAAAATCTAAGGTGAAGGAGAAACGACCCTAGTGCAGACCTTGTCCAAGTTCCTTGATAGGATCCTTGAAGATTTGGGTGAAGTTTTTGACTTGGAATCTTGAGCATCTTGTGGTTCAGTTTGACTTTGATGAATCTCTTGTTGCATTGATTCTCTAAGGAAAATTTTGGCTAGGTTTTCCCCCATTAGTGGCTTTTCCCAGGGTAAAATCTTCTTGTCCCTTTGTACATTGTGATCTCTATTGCTCTATTGTATCTATGGTTGAATTTCTGAATGTGTAATTGCTTAATGATACATTGAAAATGCTAAATAATCATCTACATCATTGGAAGTAATTATCAAGTTTAAGAAATAAGTACTTGTATATATTGTATAGGAAAAATAAACAACAAGCATGCATTGATTCATCAATGACCCATTAAATATGAAGTGTTTCATTGCTCATTAAGGTTGGAATCAAATTTAATTTATTTAAATAACTCATGCTTTAGCCATGAACTAGGTTAGGGCTAATGAGGGGGTTAGAGCTCATGCTAGGTTTTTTCCCATGCACTTTCATTTATTCTTGTTAATCTTTTCCATTTTAACATCATGGCTCATTCTTTTTCATTTCTTTCTACTACATCAACCTCTCAGGGAAAAGTTTATGTTCCCTTACTCAAGGATGAGGGAAAATAGGGAACCAATATTGATGATAGATAACAATCAACTTGAAGATTGGATGTGGATACAAGGGAGATATGGAAAATTTTAAGTATGGATTACTAAAGACACACAACATCAATCAAAGGCTCCTAAATATTGAAGGAAAGGCCTCAAGGAACATTACACTGGACTAGGGGAAAGTGACAACCACTGAGATGAAGTATGGGCACAAGAGTAAAACCAAGAGTGGTCTATTGTCTAATTCAACCTGTGATCCACACTAAAATTCCCTTAAATTAGTAGTGAATTAATAGTTGGGTTGAAATGCTTTATGTTGTTTGTATCTTTTTGTAAATTTTTATCTTTATTAATCAAATTCTTGAGTTGAGTTTCTATCCAATTTATTACAGAAATGTGTATTTTTCTTTATTGTGAATTCCTTTTTATTTGTCTAATTTGTTTAAGCATTTGTCATTCAATAGACTAATAGCTATGCATGTTTTTTTACTTCATCACAATGGTTGTAATTATGTTAAGTTTTTTGGGTGTGGAGCTTAATTATCTTCTTTATTCAAAGGTATTTCCGTGTTGGACCGCAGTTCCTAACAAGGTGGCAACGCCACTTTTTTAATCACCATCAAGGGGTCCGGGGGGGCGCCCTTGAAGCTAAAAATAGATGAAAAATTGCCTTGTAAAATATTGTAATTTCGTAGTCAATCTGAGTCATTCATTAGGCAGATTATCTCTTCATTTTTTTGGATAATATAAAGGAAGGACTGACTGTTTCTCCGTGGACATAGCCCAAATTGGGTGAACCTCGTATATATATGTCTCTCTTGTTTTATGTGTTTTCTATGTTTGTGTTTTTGGAATATTTTATGTGTTCCATTGCTTTGTAATATATCATTTTCTAACAAAGTTTGCTAATAGGACTTTGAATTTTTTTGTTTGATGCAATTTAGCCAATTGAAGAAGCAATAATGGAGTCTATTTTTTTTCTTCACAATGAGAGCCTCATTCATGAAAATCACATCCTTTGGGTGAGAAACATTGTTGCGTGACAAGTTTATATTGCAAATATGATCAAACACAAAGGAATGCTAATCAAATCAACACACATAAATTAAAATAAATAAACAATTAATAAAATATAATAAAATCATCATTAGGAATCTCAAAAAGCATACTTGCAAGAAAATAGTTTATTGCATATCTAAAGAATGCTTGAAGCCTCTGTAAAAAAACACCTATGGTAGGGAGGTTGCGTAATGTTAATTTGGCATGTCAAGGACAAATTCCCTCCTTTGGATAGTCTTCCTCATCAAGAAAGACTGCTCCTAGTCCTTGGAAGAATTTAATTTGGTTAAGGAAAAATGTATTTTTAATATGGAAGCCCACATGTGGACAAAATTACAGGTTGGCCCTAAAGAGAAATTAGACACCCTTGGAAGCCTATAAATACAAGTCAAGTGAACCTCATTTGGACATTATCATCAAGCATCTTCTTATATCTTCTTTGATCATCAAGCATCTTCTTATATCTTCTTTGATCATCAAGCATCTTCTTATATCTTCTTTGATTTGGCTTGTACGTCTCTGAAGTTGGTTCATGGAAATTGATTCGTATAAGTTTGAAATTCCACGGTCTGAGCTCACACGTGTGAAGTAGGGATTTTGGTCTATATCCACAGGGTTGGAACATGAAAATCTCCATTATAGCCCCATGCATATAGGGTGCTCCCTGAGGCTGGAGATTTGCTGCCACACACATGGTCTCTAGATCTGTGTGGCTGGACCTAGGGTTCTATTAACAATTGACTACAGACTTTGACCATTGATTGTAGGTTTGGGAACCTTGATTCTGATTAGTATTTTTGTTGGGCTCATCTCTTGGATATTGTTTGGTTGGTTTTACTAGATAGCCTTGTGTATGGTGGATTAGAGTATTGTACTCTCTCTTTGTTGAATATTTTATGACAATATAATAACAAGAAGAATTTGAAAGGGTTTTCCCCTAATCTCGGACAAAATCATGGTGTCTCTATTTGTGGATGCTTTTATACTAATGTTCCTTTTATTATTTCGCTACATAGTTGATGTTATTGTTTTTTTTATGCAATTTTTATTGTTGTTATGATAATATGGGTTGAATGCAATATAAACGGTGAAAAGTTTGTTCATGCAATAATCTAAAGCAAAGAAAAATACTTCCCTAAGAAATTTAACATGGTATCAGAGTTGGGCTGAAAAAAAGTCATTAAATACCACAACTGTGAAGACACCATTGATGGAAGCAAGAGAAGATGGCAAAGACCTAAAATAATACTAGGGATTGAAGGAAACCCTACACAACCTGGTTATTAAGGTTTGATGGATAAATCTAGGGTTTGGAGAAACCCTAGAGTATGATAAAAGCTTGATTTATGCAGTCTTGAAACCCTAGCATGATTAGTGAGAAGTTGTTCTAGCACTTGTGGTAGATTTCGTGTTACCCTAGATGGGATAGTCTCGATTAGGCATGGTTGTTGATGAAGACAATTGGAAATATTTAAGGCAACATTTTTATATGGATAATGGACCATAATAACTCTTGAAGACTGGTTCAAGAGGACGTTGATCACCTCTTGTTAAAGGTAAGTACCTTTTTATATTTATTTTTTCATGAAACTATTCTTGTTTAGGTTTATTGTTTTGATCCTTACTAGTACAAGAAGAGTAGAGCTGGTGTTGGAACAGGAAGAGGTACCTAATCAAAGTTTTGCAAAGTTGGAAAAGCAGCATAAAATCTGAAAATTACAATATGAAAGTGCTACAAGATTCTAAGGTATTCAAATATTACAATGTATGTATAGTATAATGTTTGAGTGTTATGATTTAGTTGCAATATTGGATGGAAAGTTAAGCCTTGAGGTATGACAAGAGTATCACCTTCATAAATGACTTATGCATGCCAGTTTTTAGCACTTCATAATTCCTATAGGTTGAGGAGAGAAACCCAAAGGTAACCAAAAACCACTTTGAAACTGGAATCTAGCCTTTCCAGCGTCAGAGAGGGCTCTCTCTATATGAACCTTCAGTCACTAGGTCTTAGAATGAGTATTAGGACCAGAGAGGAATAGGTTTAACAGTTTGATGGCAGGGAAGAGGGAAAATCCTCTGGGCATGGAGTCATGTTAAGCTGATTGATTTTCCAATGAGAGGATGAAGAGATGAGGAATATTTTGACAAGGGAAAGGTAAGCAATTCTTCTGGTGTTTTTAATCAAATTCTTGTAGAGGGGTGAGTAGAGGAATGGTGGAATAATGACATATGAAGCATATGTCTGAGAGTAAATTTTAAATGTCATAATGGAAGGAGAACATTAAATTTTTAGTAAGCCATGACATAGCACTTTAACAGTGAATTCTGAAATAAATCCTTGCTAAACTAAACACGAAGACATAACAATCAAGCATGATGATAACAAGAGAGAAAACCTACAATACAGGAGAGCACATCACCATTATAATTTGACACATGAATTCCTGTAAAAGAAGACCTCGGTCTTTCTTCATTCACTGAATTTTTTTTTAAATGAAAGTATAATGCATAATGCTTTCTTTCTCTAACCCTGACCAACCAACGTTTTGCACACAAAAAATCATGAAATATATACAATTATCTCATCCTTGGACTTAGGAGGTAGATCTCAACCATTTACCCAAATATAGAGTCATTTGCATTAGATTTAGAAACCGCCTGCTAGGAAATATGGACCAAATTTCAGGAAATTAGGGGTCAAAGATTAGATCATATGTCTCGAATATCATGACTAAAACAAGAAATGACAACATTTGAAAAATAGGTTGTAAACATGCATTCAAATATTCTGATATCTGACACCTATTACAAAATTGAAGAAGGTTATAGTAATTTAGCTTGTTTTTAACAAAAACCTCTTTCACGTGTTCAAAATTCATCTCCATTCAGTCAAAAACTAATTTTGAAGTTAACTTTTAAAATAGTAAAAAATGCAACAAATCTCCTGCATCAAAAGCGCAATGAACTTCCTTTTCATATTATATGATCAATGCTTGAATTATGAACCTGCAAGATACTTAAGAAAACTTATCATAATCATGAGATTCAGTTACATAAGGTCTAGATATGAATTTCATGGTCAAATTGTACACTGTGTGGAAGTGCAATGCATTCACTGCGCTACTTCAGAAGCGCGGCGAATTCATGATTTGCATGCTTCTGATCACCTCCTAGACTTCTGAATGTGCCACACATGTGAAACATAACCTAGAAATCATCAAATACCTTTGAATAACCTCTTTTCATACTGTAAACCCTCCATCCTTTAAAAAGATCACCTATAGTATACTTCTGATCATCCCCTGTACCTCTAAATGTGAACAACAGGTGGAAAATGAATTCTAAATCATAAAATACCTATTAGAAACACCTAACCATACTGCAAACCTCCCTTCCTTGAAAATCATTACCTACAGTAGAAGCACAACACCTAAGCGCAACGAATTTCATTGGAGTGAATATGACCAAGAGTTAAAGATTTTCATTGAAAAAAATCATTAATTGATGATATTTACACTCACAAACACTCCTTGAACCTCCATATATAAGGAATAATACCAAAACCATGATCGTCTATCCAAACTTCATGCCTTTGATAGTAGCACAGCAGGAAAGCGCAACACGTTCAATTTTATGAGGGTTGTGAGTTTTTTTGGGTGTTCTTATCAATTAATAAAGATGAAACTGACAATATACAACATGAATTATCTTAGAAGAATTTTGGAACCTGAGAATGATTGTGGCACAAGAAAGCCTCCAATTTGTAGAATTGCAGCGAACCCCTACAGACAAAGCGCAACAAATCTCTTTGGTTGTTTAGAACATCTGAGGAGGAGGAGAAATTGTTTCAATGACTTTTAAAGAACCAAATGCATGTATTTGTCACCTTCCACGTGTTCCAAGCCTCCTTTGTTTACAATGATTAGTTGCAAATTCAAATATGAAAATGCAACACAAATGATGAGCGCAACACCAACTTGTAATGATGATGATTTGATGATTTGACCTTGCAACTGACTTGAAAAGACACCACTTGATTCGACTCTATGATGAAAAATCCAAATCCATTATTATCTTCACTCAAAGACTAATAACTTGATCTCTAAGAGATCATAGATTTTTTTTTACAAATTGACTAGAATGATGAAAAGACTAAGCCTGACTTTGATTACTATAACATAGGACACTAACATTAGCTCCAATTGGGATGGAATCCTCCTTGTGAGGTGCCAAATGACACTGTACACTAGTAGCCTAATCCATTGGGCTACTCCCAACCTCGAAGACTGCAACTTGCAAATTGTGACCTGTAATCTAACTAACCAAAACTGTACATGTTGGAAATTGAAACTAAAAACTGAAATAAATACTTTCCCAACAAGCTTATTGCATGTAATTTCCTACTCTAACTTGTTGAAGTACTACTGAAATCAAGTGATACAAAATTTCAGTGAAGCCAATCAAATAGTTGTTGAAATAAGTAGATTTCTTGAGTGCGTTTGTACCATATGGAAATTGGATGGTTCAATGGCAGTGGCAACTCATGATGCATTTAGTCTCCATATTGAAAACATGATTTGGAACACAAGCTAAAAAAACCTTCCATATAGTGAGCTACAGGATCATAAAAGACATGATTTTTTCAATGATCGTCAAGGTATCTAATGACTGGCTTGTCATGGCTGCATTTCAGATGTATTCACTATATCAAACCATGACTTCAAATGTGCATTGTCAAACTTGTGTTCAAAATCAGAACATTCATCAATATGAAAATCATAGGGAAAAACTAACTCGTATCGTTTCAGCTAGAAAATATTCTCAAAGGACTGATTTTGACTTTGGAAATTGTGGGACTGAATTTGAATCTCTAAGGCTTCAGTGTATTTCTCATTTTTTTCAAGAAATTATTCTAAAAAACAACTCTTCTCCTCAGAACATTTGCATAATCTTAAATACCTAAGTAAAAAAACTGAGAAAGCTTCTTCCAATTGATCATCATCAAACATATAAAAATATTCTCTAAAACCTTCAATAGACAAAGGATCTTCAACATACCATGCCATCTCATTTGGCTAGGCAACTGGATCTTCACTTTAAACTCAGATTTTTTGGATAGTGGAGTCACCATAGATGTTCCTAACTCTAGATTATTTGGTAATGGAGTTTCCCAGTGAATAGTGCACAACCACCTTGTGTCTGGTCACTATTCACCATTAATAATAAGATTTCTTTCTTGGGGAAGAAGGAACCTTTCATTCCTTCAAAATTGTGCCACTATGTTAACACTTCGTAATTCCTCCAGGTATGGGAGAGGAACCCAAAGGTAACCACAAACCACTTTGAAACATGACTCTATCCCTTCTAGCTTCACAAAGGGCTCTCTTTATATGAACCTTTAGTCACTAGGTCTTAGGTGAGGTATTAGTATCAAAGAGGAATAAGTTTAACATTTTGATGGTAGGGAAGAGGGGAATTCCATTGGGCACGGAGTCATGTTAAGCTAATTGATTTTCCAATGACAAGATGAAGAGATGAGGAATATTTTGACAGGGGCAAGGTAGGAAATCCTTCTGGTGTTTTTAATCAAATTCATTGTAGAGGGGTGAGTAGAGGAATGGTAGAATAATGACATCTAAAGAATCTGACTGAGAGTGAATTCTAAATGTCATAATAGAAGGAGAACATTAAATGTTTAGTAAGCTATAACAAATCACTTTAAGAGTGAATTCTGAAATAAATACTTGCTAAACTAAACACAAAGACATAACATTAAAGCATGATGATAACAAGAGAGTAAAATTACAACACAGGAGAGCAAATCACCATTAGAAACTGACACATGGATCCTTGTAAAAGCATACCTCAACCTTTCTTCATTCATTGAAAAACTTTTGAAATGAAAGTACAATGCACAATGATTTCTTTATCTAACCCTGACCAACCAACCTTTTGAAAACTGAAATTCATGAAATATATACAATTAGCTCATCCTTGGACTTAGGAGGTCGAGCTCAACCATTTCCCTAAAGATAGAGTTAGTTACATTAGATTTAGAAACTGTCTGCTAGGAAATAGGGACCGAATTTCTACAAAATAGGGGTCAAATATTAGCTCATATCTCTTGAATCATGACAATTGTTACATATCCGAAGGAGGTTTTTGTTGATGAGATTGTTCTTGAGATAAAACTCTCTCATTTTTCAAAAATTATTCTCCAGATCTTCGGAATCCACACCCCAATATCATGACTAAAACAGGAAATGACAAAATCTAAAAAATAGGTTGTAAATATTTATTCGAAAATTCCAATATATGACACATGTTACAAAACTGAAGGTGGTTATTTTAATCTAGCTCCTGTTTGAAAAAAAACCTCTTTCATGTTTTTAAAATTAATCTCTATTTGGTCAAAAACCGATTTTGAAGTTAACTTCTAAAACAATTAAAAACCCAACAAATCCCCTGCAACAAAAGTGCAACGAGTTTCCTTTTCATATTATATGATCAATGCTTGAATGTTGAACCTGCAAGACACTTAAGTACACTTTTCGTAATCACGAGAGTCAATTACATGAGGTCTAGATACAAATTTCATGGTCAAACTGTTGATTGTATGAAAGCACAACGTATTTGCTGTGCTACTTTAGAAGCACAATGAATTCATGAGTTTTATGCTTTTGATCACCTCCTAGGCTTCTGAGTGTGCCACACATGTGAAAGATAATATGAAAATCATCAGGTACCCTTTGAATAACCTTTTTTCATACTGTAAACCCTCCATCCTTAAAAAAAATCATCTATAACATAAACACAACGAATTTCATTTGTATACTTTTGATCATCCCTTGTACCTATGAATGTTCCAAACAAGTGGAAAATGACTCCTAAAACATCAAATACCTATTAAGAAACACCTGACCAAACTACAAACCTTCCTTCTTTGAAAATCATTATCTACCACAAAAGAGCAACAAATTTCATTGGAGTGAATCTGAATCGTCGCTGAATTTTTTCACTGAGAAAAATGGTTGATTGATGATATTTACATTCACAAATATCTCCTTGAACATCCATACATAAGAAATAGTATCTAAAACCTAATTTTCTATCAAAAATTCATGCTTTTGACAGTAGTGCAACAAGAAAGCGCAACACATTCAAGTTTATGAGGGTTGCGAAATTTTTCTGGGCTGTCTTATCAATTACTAAATATGAAACTGATAGCATACAATGTGAATTATCTTAGAGAAGAGAAATTTGGAACCCGAGAATGATTGTGGCACAAGAAAGCCTCCAATTGGCAGAACCGCAATGAACCTGTAAACAAAGCGCAACAACTCTCTTTGGTTGTTCAGAACATCTGAGGAGGAGGAGAAATTGTTTCGATAACTTTTTGAGAACCAAATGCATGCATTTGTCACCTTCCATGCATTCCAAGCCCCCTTTGTTTACAATGGTTAGTTGCAAATTCAAATATGAAAGCATGCCACAAATGATGAGTGCAACACCAACTTGTAATGATGATGATTTGATGATTTAACCTTGCAACTGAATTGAAAAGACATCGCTTGATTCGACTCAATGATAAAAAACCCAAATAATTATTATCTTCACTCAAAATACTAATAACTTGATCTCTAAGAGATCATTGCAAAAAAAATTAAAATTGACTAGAATGATGAAAAGACTAAGCTTGACTTTGATTACTATAACATAGGACACTAACACCAATCACATAAATATGAAAACTAGTTTAATATATGGTGCATGTGATATATTGGTGCACTTGATTTTTAGAAAGTATCTTACATTTTATTAGATATGGTGGATTTCCTAATTTTATAAAGCAGGCTAGAAACATTGATTTTGATATATGGTGACTTGATACTATTGTCAATGCTTGTAATAAGCATGGTAACCCTGACAATAATGATGTGGAAGTAAGATAGACTCTCAAGCTTTTCTAACTATGTTCTTGTTGATCTTGATAAGGTTTTGATAAGGTGTAATTTCCATGATAACTTAACAACATAGTAAATTTGACAATGTGACAAATAATGGATGCCATGACTTCATGATGCTAGGATTTTGAAGAAAAATAGTTGAATAATGTGATAAAGAAGTAATGTTGTGATTATGATTCTTAAAGTATGAAGATACACTTGTAATCTACCCTAATTAAATGACACTAACCTTTGATAAATGCTTGATGACATGTTCTTATGTGAAAATGAAGTAGCTGATGATGGCTTTTCATGACTATGATGTATACATGTCTAATAATCTGATATAGTTTGACTCCATGATTTGATAATTTTGTTGATTTGTGATAGTATTATAGACAAGTTGATGTCTTGATTTATGATGATTGAAGAGGCTTCTAATCTATAGGGAGATACTCTCCATGAGATCATAGCATCTATTCTTAGAAGTCCCTTGTTTTAAGAATGAAGCAAGGATACAAGACATGAATAGATGATCATCTGATGTTGAAGGTATGTCCTTGTAAAGTAATTTTATATGCTAACAATTCACTGATGACCCTATGGACCCCTTGTATTTTCCTCTAAGTGATCCTCCTACCAGGAAGAGACCATAGTGACTTCGTGATACATTATAATATGTTGAGAGACATGTTCTTGCCAAAAAGGTCCTTTAGAGAAAGAAAGAAACCATGCTGATACTGAGGATACATTGTAGTAATAAGCTCTATCATTCAGGACAAACCTTCTACCTTTAAGGAAGTTGTGACATAATAAGTTTGGAAGGATTCCATGGTTGAAAAATATGAATCGGTTGTGAAGAATGATGTATGAGATGTTGTTTTAAGACCTAAGGAAAAGTCTATTGTAACTTCAAAATGACTATTCAAAATCAAGCATGGAGCTGACAGAAGCATGGTGAAGTACAAAGGAAGATCTGTGGCCCGAGGTTCCTCTAAGAAAGAGGGAGAAGACTATGAAAACATATTTTATCTCGTTGCATGTTATACTTCTAGTAGATCAATCATTGCTCTTGCAACTAGTCAAGGGTGAACTCTTCACCATATGGATGTAAATATGACATTCCTTCTCGACATACTACAGGAAGATGTATATGTTGAGAAGCCTCAGGGTTTTGAAATATAGGATAGGAAGATTCACATTTGCAGGTTGAAGAAATCATTTTCTGGTTGGAAGCAAGCTCCCCGAACCTGGTATGCCCGTATTGACAGTTACCTCGTAAATCTTGGATTCAGAAGAAGCAGTGTTGACTCCAACCCCTACCTCAAGGTGGTCCAAGGTATGCCTTTGATTTTTATGCTTGACAGGTAGACAACCTCTGATGATCGAGTGTAAGAAGGAGTTGGCCTTTGAGTTCGAGATGAAGGATCTTGGTATGACGTGTTACTTTTTGGGACTAGAATTTTATCATAGACTTGGAGAGATTTTCATTTCTCAAGGGAAGAATGGTTTGAAGTTATTGGAAATATTTGGAATTTCGTAATGCAAATACTTGGCCACCCTGATGGAGATGAACATCAAGAAGTTATGTGTAGATGTTGCTAGACCTAACATGACGAACCCTCTGGGTACTAAAAGTTGATTGGGGAATGAATGTTCTTGGTGAACATCGATCCGAACATATATTTTGTAGTGAATACCTTGAGTCAATTCATGATCGAGCCACTTCATGCACATTGGGTTGCTACCAAACATATTATGAGATATTTGCATGGGATGGTCATGCTAATTTTTAACAGCTCTGGGATAAATTCCCTCCTTTGGAAAGTCTTCCTCATCAAGAAAGACCCCTCCTAGCCCTTGCAAGAATTTAATTTGGTTAAGGAGAAATATAGTTTAATATGGAAACCCACATGTGCACAAAAAGGACATGTCGGCCCAAACATAAATTGGGCACCCATGGATGGCTATAAATACACTTGACCCCCATTTGGACATCATCATCATCATTCTTCTTTCTTTGGTTTGGCTTGCATGGGTCTAAAGTGGATTGTGAAGATTGGTTCATACAGTTCCAAAATTGTAGGGTCTGAAGCTCGCACATCTGATCTAGGGTTTTGATTTGAAACTACAGAGTTGTCCTAAGGAATTTTCGGTTGCAACTGTAGGCCTGCAGGATAATTCGCGCAGTTGGAGGGTTTCAACAACACACACATACACTCTCTACATGTGGCTGAAAACTATGGTTTTATTTCATCAATTGACTGCAAAATTTGGCAGTTGAGTGTAGATATTGACAAGTGACCACAAGCTTCTGAATCAACATTTTTTATTATAAGCATTGTTGGGTTCATCTCTTGGATGTTGTTTAGTTGATTTTGTTGGATAATTTTGTGGTTGAAGATATGGAACATTGTACTCTCTCTTTTTTGAAACAATCAATGAAAATATAATAAGAAGATGAATTTGAAATGGTTTTCCCCCTTGTGAGGTTTTTCCATGGTCTCCAACCAATCCTGGTGTCTCTATGTGTGAATGATTTTCTTTTATTGTTCCTTTATGTTCCACTATGTTGGACACCTAATCCTAAAGGGTTAGCGTGGAAGCCGAATGGACAAAGCAGTCCAAGAGACCTTGGGATCTGAATCCCAACGGTCACCAAATGTACTATAAATGTATATCAAATTGTTAATAAAATAGCATTGCAAGCTTTATCTTTCCTATTTGTTCTCCCTGACCATGTCTGTTTAACATGGTATCAGAGCCATGATGCGTGGCCTGTTTTCCCTGAGCAACTGGTCTGAGTTGCCTTGAATAGTGCTGACTAGAGCTGGCCTAGTCTTTTGTAATGCTCCATTAATTCTGCCATCCCTGCGCTGTACCTGCGCTCTGCTCCATATTCCATTACCTGCTTCATATAGAACGCTGCCATACTGCTACGTAACCTGCACCCTGCTCTTCTGAAGCACTGTACTGTCCAGCGCTGCCCTTACTGTCCTGACATAAACACTCTCCTCTGCCTGACACTTCCAGCACTGTCACTTCTTGCCAGCGTGCCCATAATAGCTAAGAAATGCGTCCGTTGTTTATAAATATTGTGTGCATTATTGATGTTGGAGCAATTCTAATGAGTGAGAGAAATTAGTAATGAATGCATCGATAATATTTGTCTTCAGTTCAATGGAATCAACCTTGAATTTCTGTGTAAGATTTTCATAACTACTTATGCATGAATTCATAGCTCCTTTCTGGTAAAGAATTTGTGCCTCTAATTGCAAGACATTGGAATTCCTTTCCTGACCTTTTAAGGCTTCCAAAGTTTCGTCCAACCGATTTCGCCGATATAAGCAATATGACTTGTGAAAACTGAAATCGATGGGAAGTTGGTGGGAAGATTGGATAGGGACAATGCCTCATCAACCTGGTCAGACTGAATGAGTGCCACCACCTTGCAGTGCAGTGCATCCACCTCTGCCAGAGCAACACCCAGAATCTCATCTGCAAAATCTGCAGGATGTTGAGCAGCGTACAGCCCAATCACCACCTTGGCTAGCAATATTTTCAATTGTTTTCAATGCATATAGCTGAGTTGCATTATCTTCTCACGTTTTCCTGCTTATCTAGAAGACCATCAGTTAGCACTGATATTATTCCAGTACTCGCCACTTTGTCTTCAATAAGAGTTGCATGTCGAATCAACAAACCCATCACACAAACAAGCTGAACACACAAAGCAGAAACTTTTGATATCCGCGGCATCTTAACAAGCGTTGGCATTACTGGACCATTGATTAAAATATTGGCTGCGTCAACATTGCTGCTTAGCGTCTCTAGGTATCTAAGGGCATTCTGCTTTTCACCGAGAGCTGTGTTGCCATTGACACTGGTATCGATACGACTAATAAATGCTTCTATCTGATCTGATGAGAGTTTCAAGAAGTTAGAAGTAGAGAGAGCATCAAATGGAAGCATGCGTACATCAAGAACATGTTCAATAGCCTTATCACTTTTCCTGCTGAGCATGATTGGTCTAACAGACAAATCAGACGGGTGCCAAAGAGCCTGTGAAAGATTCACATATACTTTGGAAGGATCTGCACTAGCCGGAGATACAGAAACCCCTTTACCCATCTCATCAGGAGAATAATTCAGCACGTGGGGGTGGCTATGAATTTGTAACGATGCAAATTGAGCCCAAAGCGTAGTTCTGTTTTTTTTTGAAAGCGTAGTTCCAGGGTCACTTCGGCCACAGTTCCGCATAGTGCAGAGTTCCGAGGTCCAACACAGGGGTGTGGGACACTTCCTGCAATACTGGTGCAAATACTGTTCTTGAACCAAGATATCCTTGATATTTTCTCTTATTTTAGCATGCGATATCAGAAAAATGTGGGAAGCATCAGGTAATACCTAGGGCACGATCATACCAGTGTTATGCCAAGAAGCGATCCTGGCATACAGACGTTATCTACGTTGACTATAATAGTCTCTACAACCCTGGCATTGCTCGGTTTACATAAACGCGCATGTCTATCAATCAATTTCTTTCTTATGCTATTTAGTGTTTGCAAATACTCTCATAGCTTTTGATCTGTGATTTTTGCTGAAGTTATACTTAAAGAACGCCGTGTCTGACATCGAATAGCAGGGGATAATATTAATTGTTTAAGGGCCAAAATTGTGTTTTACCTGCCTGACATTCCAAGTTCCAGCGTTTGGCATCTCTTCCTCAGCGTTTGGCACCTCTTTGACACCAGCTTTTGGTGCAACTTCGACACCCGCATTGGGATCTACTTCAACACCTACAGTTGGATCTACTTCAACGCGTAAATTTGGGTCAACAACTACACCTGCCTTTGGGGCTTCCAGTACTCCAGTTTTTGGGGCTTCCACTACTCCTTCTTTTGGTTTTGGGAACACTACAGTTTTTGGTCAATTGACTCCAGCATTTGGTGCTGCATCTACTCCAGCATTTGGGAGCAACACAATATTTGGAAGCACTCCATCCTTTTTTTAGTCAAAGTTTGGTTTTTGGAGCTCAGTTAAGGGTATTTCCTTTTCAATAACCATTTCCTTAGTCGAATCATTTTACGCTTATCGACTTTCCATGCGTCTCAAACAATTGGAGGGTTGAGTAACAAGAGTAATTGATAGCGATATTGTTTGGAGTCTATTGTCTTTATTGAATTTGTTTTGAGATCCTCGTAGAGGAGAGCTAGAATTCTTTTAAAGGTTTTGAAAGCTCTACAAGGAGCATATTTGGGCAAAGATATTTGTTGGACAAGAAAGTCATTTCGCAAAAAGGGAGTAAAATTTTGCTGAAGAAAAATGGTTCCAATTGATGAAATATTAAAGTTACTCGACAATCTAATACTCTCTACTATAGATAATACAGTCAAAATCAGCAAAGATTTTCTCACCGATATTCATAGTTGTTTACAAGATGTACATGAAAAGATTGATTTTTTACAACTTGAATCTCAATTCCAGCAAGAAGAAATACAGCAATGGAGTCATCTTTCTAAACCTGTTTCTGTTCAGAGGATTGAAACAGACTCCCATAAACATCAAGTCAATAATGTTCCTATTCATTCAAATAAAGCAGTAGTTGTACATGCAGATGCAGAAGTTCAGTCTGCACTTCCCAAGCCCATTATCAGACCTTGGGAACAGCTTGTCCACAACAAGCACAGAACTGGTCTTGGATATGACAAGGACTTGTCCTTTCATATTCCAGACTA
>APFE030991972.1:2384-19461 GCA_000404065.3 Pinus taeda | reverse complement strand
TATAGAAAGAGAGAGAGAGAG
Organism: Pinus taeda; assembly: GCA_000404065.3. NCBI lineage: Eukaryota > Viridiplantae > Streptophyta > Pinopsida > Pinales > Pinaceae > Pinus > Pinus taeda. Next base: position 19,440 of record APFE030991972.1, on the reverse strand, counting down.
AGAGAGAGAGCTTAGAATCTTATATTATACTGAAACATATGTACAATGCATAATACATATAGGTGCCTTGATCAGAGTTGCCTTGCCAAAATGGAAACCAGGTGAAGAAGTCTAATGGGGAATGAAGCTAAAATGTATCAAAAAAGCCATTGTAAAGCTCGGTGTGACCATGCTCCCTAAGTTACAAAATGAGGCTATGAGAGCCATATTGACTAAGATAAAACATTTAACAAGCAAGAAAAAAAAAAACCAGATAGAACTTTTGAGCATACTACTGGTGGCAAGTGGCCATGTGGATATGATGTGCACCAGCTTGCAGGAGCGAGAGGCTCTAGATTGGTAGGAGGAGGGAGTGCTGTGTTTGGGAGCAGGGCCTCTTCTAGTCACTGTAACCGCCAATCCATAATCTTACACAACAAATGGAGTTCCTCCATCATGAGGAGGAGCTCATCTCTTGTTTCACTTCGATTGAACATGACCTTCTTGAATAAATTCTTGATGAGTTAGTACAAATTGACCATGTGTAAATATTGATTTCTTCTTGGTCTGGGAGTGCCTAAATTTGGCACCCAATTTCAAACCTTTGCCAAGACTTTAGAAGTTGACAACTCTTGTCACTCTTTAAGAAATTTGTGCTCCAAGACTGATAAGTCCCCCGGTGCTGCCAAGGGAAAATGTTCTTGGAATCTTGCTGTTGATGCTTGAGCCTAGGTACGGGGGTAGGGTGACTTGCCTGCCCACAACCCCCCCTTCTCACCTCTCCTCAAGCAAGCTCGCCCAAACATCACTAAGGAGTGAAGAAAAAACATTGCAAAGATAGGAACCATTAATTGGGAAGAAGCCAAAGGTAAGGAGAATGGAGCCCTGTGTTGGAGAGTGAGAAGAGAGCATGGAGAGCTGCAGAAAGGGAGAGAAAAAATCAAAAGTGCAACACCAACCGAAGGGACCAAAGTTAGGCCACCAACTAGAAGTCCCCAAAGTGCCATAAATAACCAGAGACTTATGGAAAGGAGAGACCAAACAGAACTAGAGCAATAAACTTGGCATTGTTTAATTGAAAGTGCAAAGAAAACAATCATTTTACTAGGTTCCCCTCGTGGTGAGGCCTGTTGATAACTCGAGCACGAGGAAGTTGACTACAGGACGTGAGTAGAGTCCTTATAGACCAAGGGACCAATCTAGGAGGGCCCGGTCCTTCAACTCGATGCATGACTAAACTATCTTTCACAGTGTTGTTGCCTTCTGGAATGCCAAATCTATCAAAGAAGCAAAGGTAAGAGTGCTCGCAAATCACCATATTGCTATATATATATCACGAACATTCCCAATCCCCTGATGAAAATATTGTCTTAGTGAATGACCGTCTTCAGACTTGACTGCACAGAGTAAATGCAATAGAGTGAGTGACGGCTCAAGGGTAGAGAGTGTGCGTGGGAATTTAATACTGGAGCCATGCACTCCACCACCTTGCTCCTTGACATGCTTAAACGTTAAATGTTGTTGACCGAATCTCTCTTGGTGTCTCAATTGGAGTACCTTCTCTGGCTGGCTCTTCAATGACTTGAAGATATGCACTAGTGTGGTTTGGCTCAACCATGATTAAGCCCATCAGGGTAATAATTAATTTTAAATTAAAATAATTTCAAAATTTCAAAATGTCGTGAAAAAGAAATAAGAACTAATTTACACACTTAAAATTGTTTGATGTAAGGAGAACAATTTAAGATGTAAAGATATCTAGAAACCACTCAAACTAAGACCCTCTAACATAATCTTTGGTAGCTTGGAAAAATCACTATTATACCAGATATAACTACTCATAAATGTAGTATCGAGCCAATTTTTTTTTTCAGAAGAAAAAAATAGAAACATGTCTTCATTAGATGTGAAGATTGTTTTACATCAGCTTACATCTATCACAGGCCTTGCCCAAGTTAGATTGTAAAGTCCAGACATATAACCAAAAAAATGCCCACTGATATGTCAACAGAACACTACAATAAGATTGTCAAATAAATACTCATACTGGGAGCAAAATACATAACAAAACAGGGATAGACAGATAGAGTACAAAATTTATGGGTATGAGAACGGAATGTCTCTCCATCAGATCTCAAAATAACCTTGGCCACAAATGATACCATCGACCATATATTCATCAACCATATGCCCATCTGAGCAAGCCACATTGCGCTTGGAAAGAGTGTCTGCCTCTAGGTTTTGTTCTTGGTATACATGCTAAAATGACACATCAAGTATGATAGACTTCAGATCTCAGATTCATTGCATCCAGTTGCATAGAGGAGGGACATCTAGATCACACCTGCCCTGTATCCACTGAATTATAGAGAGGGAGTCACCGATGATCACATCCTTCTCAATGCCAATCCAAGAGACAAATTGAAGAGCACCCCATAAAGCAATCATCTTTGCCCTGCAATTGTCTCTAGACCCACCAGACCAGAAAAATGATATAGAGAAGAGGGCTCAATACGAAGATACACACCACAACCACATTTTCCCCCTGTAGATGCACAATCAAAGAAACATTTGGGGAATACACCATCCAAATCAACCAATGTGACTGATTGAGAAGGAACCTTGGGATGCCATGGACCAATTTCATTGAAGAATTCCACGATCTTGAGGGCCACCATCTTGCTATATGGGACTTTACCCTAAAAAATGAGGTTGTTCCGAGCTCGCCAAATCCCCCAAAATGTATAAAATGGGACAACCTTGTAAGGCCTAGCATGCTGGGCCCAAGATATGAGACAATTTGTAATAGAAAATACTTCACAAGTGACATTTACTCCCAAGAGATGGGAAACCTCATGTTTCTTGGGACTTGAACTCACCTAGTTGGGTAAACAATCTGTTACCAAACCACTCAAACTAAAATGCTCTAACATAATTTTTTCCTAATTACACTGAGAGACACTCTCTAGCCTAGTATGGTAGAGATGTTGTGATGTCATGTTTAACATTTTGACTTGGTCAAAAAAAATATCCGACCCAATATGGTAAAGATGTTGTAATGTCTTGTTTAACATTTTCACTAAATCAAAATAAAATAAAAAACATAAAATTAATAATTATAATTAATAATTAAACCAACCTAGTTCTATTTTAATTTCAAATCTACTAAGCCCCAAGAAAAATCAAATCTCTTGAAATACAAACATCTTTTAAAATAATTTTTTTTTGATCCTTAATTACATTTAATAAATCTACCATTAAAATAAATCTAAACCAATTTTTAAAAACCAATTAAAAAAGCGCTCTAACCTGTATAGTTTTCATTCAACCCTAGTGATAAATCACTAATTTATTATAGATTTCCCCCAACTCACACAAGAATCACAAAAAGTAAAAATATGATCCTCAACATCTATCTCATCTTTATAATTAAAAGTCAAATAAACTCTTATCTATTAAAATATGAAAGCACCCTCATTAAAAGTCAAATAAACTCTTATCTATTAAAATATGAAAGCACCCTTAGTTACTGATCTCCCGATCAGCCCGAGTTTGTGGAAGGCACAAGGACCTGTGTGCTTTAATGGAAACCAGGGAATCTCTATTGGAAATGAAAAAGTCATATTTGATTTAGCGTTGCGTGTAATCGCAGAATTAGGAAAACGATGTGCTCACCTGACAAAATACTTTTGCTCTGGCTGGACTGTCTGTTCCTTGTGTACTGGAGCACCCAATAACATTTCTCCCTCTCAGCATTTCTATCTGTAACTCAACATGTTTGACCACTAAAAAGTTCAGTATCTCCTCTTAAAATTAATGTTCCAGGCAACAGTTGTGAGACTTTCGACAAGTCTAAAGTCGTAATCCATGTCCTGTAAAGGTCATATATACGATGCATCTATCATCAACAGTGGTATGATCAATTGTTCTGCATCAGGAAAATGTGAATAGATATTAAATCTTTATGGGTTGTAGAAGAAAACAATTAAAGCTTCTCTGGGCGTTCAAGGTTGTTATCAACCAGAAGCAGTTCAAGGTAAGTTCACGTCTATATTCATTATACGCCTTTTGCTTGTACTGATCCCTTTCAGTTTCATAAGATTCCATATTGGTAGAAATTTTGATTGAATATAATCCCCTATGAAGCTAAAATGTATATGCATATAAGCTCAACTACAAGTTTGAGGAGGGGAAGAAGTATAGACTGTTATCTGAATGACTGTTGCTGCAACCATTTTTTACAACAACAAACCCCAACATCAACTGGCATTCACTCTTTTTCAACGTGTTTAAAAGTTTCATGTGGGTTGAGACAGTCTGCCCTGATCTGTAGCTCTAGGTATAGGAGAGTTGTAGGGAATAATGGTTGTCACATACAGAAAAAGCGTGCTGGTGTTATATATCCAGGCCAGGACAGGATTTGCAGATGTTTGGGATGGGGGGAGGAAAAAGAAGAGGAGGAGGAAGAAGAAGCATGTATTGGAGGGTTGCAGGGTTACGAGCCAAGCGGGGAGGTTCAGGAGATGTTGAGTTTCTTGATAGAAGATAGACGCAGAAGGGCTCAGGGATCAAAGAGAAGGGAAATATTAAGATCTTCGGAAGTCTCCGGGACAGTGTCTGGGTTAGGAGTAGTTTGGAAGGAGAAATCATGTTATGCAAAAAGAACAATTGGGGGAAGAGTTGGGAAACAGACATCGTGTTCTGTGGAGAAAGAGAATGCCGGAAAGGGATTTGAACAATTGGAGTTCGAGGACAAGTGGGATAAATTCACCGGTTTTGTGCAGAAGGAAAATGTTAAGAAAGAGTCATTGTTGTGTGAGAAAGGAACATGCCAGAAGTCCTGCTTAGATACATCGTTGAATGGATGGAAGAACAGGCTGAATTGGATGTCTGCATTGGAATCCAAGAACAGAAGGCTAAACTGGATTTGTGCTTTAGAATTGGAAAAGCAGGAAGGATCATTTGAAAATGGCGCAGAGAGAACTGCTTTGGGGAAAAGATGGAATCAGTTGGACAGTGGTGTGAGATGGTCTTCTACAGTTTATCCCGAAAAGAGGGAGGAAACTATTAAAAAGAGTAGTGAGAAGTTTGCTTCTGATGCATCGTTAAACAGTTCAAGGCGATCCACAAAGCGTCTACAGGAAACTGTGGGCAACGAGACTGAAAAAATTGGTCCTAGAAAAATGTTAGATGGTTTGAGAAGAAATGTGCAATGTATTTCTGCCGTGAAGTTCCAAAAGCAGGAGGAAACAGTACAAGAGAATACCCAAAAATCTGGTTTTGAGCTGCCTTCAAATAATTCGAAGAATATGAGACAGGTCTCTATGTCACACTCTGGAAAGGATGAAACAAGTTCATTGGAAAAAGGGCAAAGTTCTGGTGTAGGATCGGGCTTAGGTGAACATTCAAGGGAGCATCTAGATCAAATGGTGCGGCAAGAAATAGTTGAGAACACTACTGAAAAGTTGGTTTTCAAACCAGATAAATTGGATTTGATGGAACAAACATTGCAAAAGGAGAGAGGTAAATTGGTTTCCAGTTTGTCATCTGATCATTCCAGGAATACTGCTAGGTGGAGTTCGGATCCAGAATTTGCGAAAAGAGAGACAGTTGAGAACACCACCAAAACATTGGTTTTCCGACAACAGGATGAGTTGGACTCAAGGAAGAAATCAGCTCAAATATTGCAAAAGGAGAGGGGAGAACTGGCTCCTGGCATGCTGTCAAATTATCAAGTGAGATTGTTGGGTTGAGTTCTCTTACAAAGTTGAAAGAACAAGAGAGAGTTGAGAGCACCACTAAAAAGTTGGTTTTTCCACAGCAGGATGATTTTATAAGTAAAAATGGGAGAAGTTCCAGTGCCAAGTTGGAGGAAGAAAGGGGCACAACAGAAGAGAATGCAAAAACTGCATCTGAGAGATCGGGTTTCCTGGCAATCTCCAATAGTAATTCTCAGAAGGTTTTCAAAGAATCCTCTCATATATCTGGAAGCAGCAATGTCTTGAGCTCAGGGATAGAACTGGATAAAAAGATCTCTAATGTGGATTATGAGAAAGGCAACAAAACTTCCGAGAGATTGTTTAAAACTTCATCGTCTAAACCTGTATATGGTGAAACTTCTGCTTTAGTAGCATAGAAAAATAAATCCACTACAAGCTCTGGAAAAGCTGATAATACATCTGAGAATATGTTGCAAACTTCATCTTATACATTGGTTCGCAATGGCATCCTCAGTTCAGCTACAGATGTGGAGAAAATGAGATCCACTAGTGACCATAAAACAAGCGGTAAAATTTCCCAGTTTTCCGGTGATCTCCATTCTAAATCTTCAAGTAATGAGATCTTAGGAATGATCACAGAACTGGAAAAGAAGAAATACACCACAGACACGAACACACAGGCAATGTTTGGGAAATCGGCATGTGGAAAACTTTCTGATGAATCAGAATGTAGCTTGGAAATGTTTTCAGCTGAAGGAACTGAGAACCATGGATTGAATGAAAAAATTTCAGAGGGATCTCCCCCTCAAGCACACAATTCTCAGCTATTATCTGGGAATCTTGCTGCCGAAGGTCCCTCAGAGGAAGTCTGGGCTATTGCAGGGTGCTCTTCACGAGAAGAATCCAAGGAACTACATTCTTCAGGTAATGAAAAAGAAGAAAGGGGTTCTGAAACATTGACTTCTGAAGATCCATCAGACAATTTGCAAGAAAACATTGTTGGATTGGAGGAAGGTAACTCTACTGCTTCCAAATCAGATGGAAAGATTATTGTTGGAAGACATTCTAGGGGGCTGTGGAGCTCTATAGCAGAACTTTGCAGTAAGGGTTGGAGTTCGCATGTGGACTCAGAGAACTCTACTATGAAATCAGGTTCAGGAAGACCATCTACTGAATCTCCAGATAGTGAGGAATGGTTTTCTGTTCCAGAGTTGGAGGATGAGGAGTACACCTCAAAGGAAAAAAAAGGCAAGGATAAAAAGAAAATATCAGCCAAGAGACAGGTAGATGCTGTTATTTCGAGTACAGGGCCAAGTAAAACTGTAGATTTGAAAGAAACTGAGAGTCCCCACGCCAAAAAGGCAGATAAACCTATTAAAAAATCAACTTCAGAAAGTTCTTTGGATTATTCACAGTTAACAAGGAGACGTGTCTCAAGTGCAGGAAATGGACATGAAAGGCAGATAAGGGGAAAGGGAGGGCGATTGGTTGCTATTGTAGATACAAAGAAAACAGAGGGAACCAAACAGGTAGAGGTGCAGAAGGCTGCTATACAATGGGTTTCAAAAGGATCACTAGAAGATGAATTAGCAGTTTCTATTGGACGCGTTCCAAGTGGGTCACATGAAGAACATGATTGTTTGGAGAGGGGAAAGGGAGAAATATCTCTGGTAAACAAGGATGAAATAGAGGAACATGACGACATCCAGGAATTGGTTCAAAGTTCAGAAATTGAAGAAAAGGAAAAAATGACCAGCAAACTTAAGCTAACCAATCAACTTCCCAAGGAAACTTTCATTTTATGGGAAGAAGCACTTATATTGCAAAGTGAGCAGAGACAAGAAGATGAAAAGTTTATGAGAGAGGCTCTCTCTGAGGCCAGAATGGCTGCAGATGCCTGGGAAGTACCTGTGGGCGCTGTTTTGGTTCAGAATGGAAGAATCATTGCCCGAGCCCATAATTTGTGAGTACCAGACTGTGCAATGTTGCAATGGCATTTCAGTGATGCCATTTGATCCTAGCTTTTCTGTTGTAGTGATTAAATTGTTTCTTTACAGTCCTGAAAGTACCCTTCACAAATTGAGATTTTCTGTTTATGATTGGTTGACACTGCATATTCCAGAGTGGAGGAGAACAGAGATGCAACTGCACATGCAGAAATGCTTTGCATTCGTTATGCTTCGAATCAACTTAAGACATGGCGCCTTGCGGTACTTCACTCAGTTCCCCTCATCTCATTCTTTTCTACAAGGAGGATCGATACACTGACACTAACTATGTTATGGTCTTACTCTTAGTTTTAGGGGTGATTTGATCCTTTGCATCAGTGGATGAACATACATTAGTACATGCATTTGGGAGATTGCTCACAGTTGTTTTATCCATGAACTGTGCTTTTGCAGTCCTAGATCCTCTTCATAGGACTTGGGTGTTTTGGAATAAAATAGAATATAATAACATGTTTTCGTATCTGTTGAAATTGTTTGGTCTCAGATGTGTTCAACTCTTCTTAGTGCCTATTTTTAGCAGGTCATTGAAGCTGAAAGTCAATTGTTCTCCCCTTGGTTTTCTTTTATTTACTGTTTCATTGTCAAATATTTATGCTTTATTGTACTATGTGTTTAATATCCTCCTCCGCACCTCTTTTGTGTCACAAAAATTCCAACTTCCTTATAATTTGTTCATGTTTATTTGTGAGTTGCCCTAATTTGGCATCATTAGTCATCAAATAGTCCAGAGCCCCAACAGTTTGACAACGTTGAACTTATTGTGAAGGTGAACTTCAATAGGAACAAATGTTAGTTAATAGCTACCAAATCCCGCAAATTGTGGCTATACTAGCGTGGACAGTTACAGATTCATCACCGAACATTATCACATATACAAGGCAAGTGAGCAACAACTATAAAGTATCATGGTTGAATTAGAGATAGCCTGCAGATTGGTTGGGCTAAACTGGCCACCTGCATCTTCCTCCAAGAATGATGTCAAGTTTGAACTGTGCATGACAATAACAAAGCCTTTCCATTCTAATTCCATGTTACAATGTTGATCCTGTGATAGTGGCAGATGCAGTAATGGATGCAACAGATGGTAGAAAGAGTGTAGAATGGAGGAAACAGACAAGACTTATGGGAGCTAAAGATGAGAACAACAAAAAATAGAAGTATATGAGAACTAATTTAGAAAAATAGAACACTGAGCAGAGTGGATGGACCAAATACAATAGAAGAAGAAAGATAGAATTGTGAAGTTAGAAGACATGTACTGTGGTTAATGCAGTTGAAAGATACGATAAAAAAATTGTCAGAGATGGACTGTGCATCATGTTGAAAATTGTAGTGAGAGAAGGTCTTCTGGCTCGTGCCTTAGCCAGAAAGGCTGAGTTTGTCTTTCCTTTGACCATGGACGAGTTCATGGAGTTGGTAAATTCATGCGTAGTGTTGGAGGACCAGTCAGGAGGATCCTTCCTTCAGTTTGACTACAGTTCAAGTGGCAGTTTGAGTTTGGAATAAGACGAGTTGGGAGCTTCAGTTTAGTTATAACTCCAAGTTATGATTGGAGGGAGTTCAGTTTGAATCCAGTTAACTTGTCAATCACAACTGCTGTTCTAAATTTGTTAATTGCCTCATTTTAGCATGGATCGAGCCTATAAAGGAAGGGCGAAGGCACAGATTTATTCAATCTTGTATGCACGAGTTTGTGTGTGTGAGAGCCTTGCTGTGAGAGCGTACCTTGGAGGAGCCTATACGCTGTGATAGAGAGACTTCTTGCTGCCATATTTGTACTAGGATTTAGGAGGATTTTCCTAAATAATAGGGGCCAAGACTGTGCTAGGAAATTTGAGGAACCAGCGCAAGGAAATAGGGCCTGGCAAGCCACAAGGAAGTAGGAGCAGAGGTCGAGGTTTTGCAGGGTGTGTCTGTGACTGTTGTTTTTTAATCTTTGTGTTTATTCCGCTGCTTATGTGTGTTAACTTTTAAGAAATTCTGTCTTGGTGAAAAGAAATTAGTTTCAGATTGTTCATCATAGCAGTTGCAGAATTTCAAGGAATTTAACACTTCATGCAGCTGGAATTCAGTTTTTTTTTTTAAGGGGGGGCACCTTTTTCTTTCAATATTTTCATTCTCTTGCTCCTTTTTTTTTTCAATTATGAATCCAAAGGAAGGGCAAAGAACAAAGTGGAAGATAACCAGGAGTGAAGGAAACGAAGTTTGTTTGAAAAGACCAATGGGAAAAGAAAAATGGATTGACTAATAAGAGTAAGGATATACCACCTGCAATAGACCTAACAGGCCAAAACTATAAAATAGTCCCACTTGATGAGTATACAACAAATGGATGAAAGCAAGTCTGCTTGTCATGACTGTTCTAAAGGGTATGATTCTGCAGCAGAAGCCTATAAAAATCTTTATCATCATCATATGTGTGTCTTATCATCATCATTAATTATGTTGTATTATTGACCATGTATTGGAGATACTACAAAACATCCATTATCATACTTGGCCATACACACTCTCGTTCATATTTTTCTCCATCACATTATTTATGAAGCTATTTATAAGTTACAAACTAATAAATTGCTATTATCAATGGTCTCCCATTTGAATTCTAAAACTTGGTCAAGATTCCTTCCATTCTGTTACCCCTTGAAAATGCGTTCATTTAGTATTTTCATGGGCCTTACTTATATCACCAGCAGAGTAGATCCTTGGAGTTCAGTGTTTGTTATAGGTTGCAGGAAGAGAGTTGAGAGGTAGGAATGACGACATTTTCGGAGACACTTCACCATGGGGTTCTTCTTTAGTGCACTTAACACTGATTTGGAGGCATGGCTTACACTATCCTTTGTCACATCATTAATGAGGAGCCTTGCGCCTTAGTTGTGCCCAAGATCCTAGACCATGTAGATGGAGGATGTGAGAAAGCAAGCAAACCCTAGAGGATGAATGCCCTACCTCAAAAAGTGTCAAAGTATGATTTATTGTGATGTAAGGACTAGAAACAACCCTAGAAAAGGAATGATCTACATTATGGGAGGTGTAGTGCATGGCTTGAGGCAAGAGAAAGTCCAAACGAGCAAAACACACTATCATAGATGAAGCCCAAGGCATGAAAAGTGGTGAAGAAAGAAGCTAAAGAAGGAATGCCTTGCTAAGAATGATGACATATGGCACTGAAGGCATTTGGATGGTCAAATATGGGTCATTTGATGTGGGGCATCCTACTCCATGGGTAAAAAGAAGAACATTTGGTTGCTTGATCATGAATATATCCCCTTAAAGAGGGATGTTTTGGCAAGAAAGAATTTAAAGCATATTAAAGTGACTTGACGGGGCATCACACATTATTCAAGGCATATTCTAGATATTTGGAGGCACATTTCCCTTTTGAGGAGAAAGTTTGGGGGCAAAACACATTATTTAGTCCATTTTCACATATTTGGAGGCATATTTCACCCTTTGAGCTATTTGGGGTTAAAAACACATTGTTCGAGGCATTTTCTACATATTTGGAGGCATATTTCACCTTTTAGGAGGGCTTTGTGTTGACAACATTTTGTTTGAGGCATTTCTGCATATTTGGAGAAAAGATCTTTCCCTGAGGAGATGCCATTTGGCATTGTTGACATGGTCAAACCCTTAAATGAATAATAAATGCATGTTTTAAAAGGATCTTATGAAATAGAAAGATGACAAGTGTCAATATGGGCTTATTTTATTCACTCAAAAAGCATACTCAAGGAGGATTCTAGGGCTTTTCAGAAATAAATGTTATTTTATGAATTGGGGTTTGATTTGAACGATATAAATGTTGGAGAGATTCATTTGCTAAAGGTATGGTTGGAGTTGTGGGAGTTTCCCTCCAAGCTTAGTTGAAGATCTTTCAGGAGTTTTTCAATATCTCTTTTTCTCCTTCATGGATGAGCAGGGTGTTTGCAATGACTGCCATTGTTTTTGTTGCTGAAATAATTTTTGAAGAAGGGTAGTCTTGCTTCAATAAGAGGATGTTAGGGTTGAGGTGAAATCCTCGGTAACTCTGGATGTGACGTTGGATAATTGGAGTTTGCTGTTGTAATTTTCTGGTTAGGGCTGTTTACTCCATGTTTCAGGGCTGCTTTAGCTAAGGAAGAAAGTTTAGTGTGGCACATTATGGGTATCTTAATCTTGTGGTGAAATCATATTGATAAATTGGTGTATTGTTGGTTGCTTATTGTATAAGAAGGTTGTCCTACTTCATTGTTGCATGTTATTACTTAGTTGTAGTTTCATGATTGTGATGGTGTGCATCTATAAAGATTCTTCCTTATTCTTGCATAAAATGAAAGTTTGTTTTGGACTAATTATGGCACATCAACAAATGGCTTAATTATGTCTTCTCTATAATATTCAAACCCTATCGCTCTTTGATTTGTGAGAAAATCAAAAGGCAAAAAAGATTTTCTTACTTTGATAATCACTTGTGATATATTTGAATTATATTATCTTCTTATGTCTTCTTTTCATCAAGCAACTACGAAACCATAAAGAGCATGAAGGTCACAAGAACAATAGAACACAGTGTGTAGGTTTTCAGCCTGGGCAAAACCCCTCTCCCAGGGGAAAACCCAATCAAAATTCTCTTCTTCTTATAGAATCAATACAAAATGAGACATCCAAGACCTCTAGACCAAGACAAAGATTCCCTCCAAGCACCAAGTCAACCCTCCCAAGGATTCTCCTTAAAACAAGTCAAGGTCTCTCAAAGACAACGAAAGTCAACGCTTCAACATGCTGCCTCAATCTGGGTTTCATCCTTCACATCAGGTCTGCAATCTCGGCCTACAAATTTGGACCTGCAATCTGCCCAGAAACCCTAGAGAACTCGCACATGTGAGTGAAAAAAGGTCAAATTTCAAGTCTTCTCCCTTTGCTTTTGTTTTCTCCTTGACTTCTTGTCATTTGCTCTAGTCTTTCTCCTTTTATTGCAGATCGAACTTGTGATCATTAGATGCACAAATAGGTCGAAGTTTCCTCCAATATATACCTTTTTTGAGGAGGTCGAATAACCACATCAAGGCCGACTTGTCACAGGTAGGGCTGACTTGGTCTTGGAGGAAAACCTGACTGTCTTGACACAAAATAAATTTTCTTGATACAAATAGCCCAAGAAGGGTCTAATACATATGACAAAAAATCTTTTGACTCATGACAAACCCTAGAAGCATGAAATGCATGTTTTTTGACCTAGGAGACAAATAAAAGAGCATGAAACCCATGCTTAACAATACTTTTATTTTTCTTCTTTTTCACTTTTTACAATAAATATACAATGATATAGATACATAGACAATTATGAAGACCAAACATAGTTACATTTTTCAACGCTGCCTCTTAACTAGGGAGGTATTCATAATTGCACAACCGGTGCAAGGATATTCTCAAATTGAAATATTCTCATAAGAAGAGTTACAGCCAAGGTGCCAATCCAACAAACATTCCTTTACAGACTCTATGATCCAGATTTAAACATGAACGCAACAAATTACAGATATAACCATAAAGACAAGGATGGAGTAGAAATAGCACTTCATTTCATTAATATCAAACACTGAAATATGCTTACAAACAGAATGGAAATATGACTAGCTTGGGCGATGGTAGCTTATCTCTGAGAAGAGATGTGGCGGATACATGCCTCTGAACTTCGTTACAATGAGGCTCAAGGGCCTTTTTATTATTGAACAATAAGAGCAAACCCTAAACAACCAAAACCCTAACCCGAGGAGATGTAACACCAAGAGTTTATGGGCCCGTTTGGGGTTAGTTGGACAACCAACTCCCTGGGGTCGCGACTTGGCCATATTATCTCCGTTTGACGCGCATGATACCCTGTTGGAAAAATCTCTCCGAGAACTACGATGGAAAAGATGATTTTAGAAATGAAATTGCTAGCGGTAGATTGCCAAAAAAATGTCGTTTAGGGCCTCAAAACGGCTCCGGAAGTTTAGGACCCGAAAAACTGCTAAAAATAGTAAACTATGCTACAATTATGGAAACTGAAAAATTGAAAGAAACAATGGTGGGGCTCCGAGTGGAATTGGCGGGTGGCCACCAATATCCACCTGGATCATTCCTCCCCCCTTAGGAAGCAATGGTTCCCATTGCGTTGAGTTCCTACATGAGATGAGGAAACTTTTGTTGAACTTGGTCCCTGGTGAGCCACTTGCCCTGGTGAAGGAGTTGGCTTGCTTTGACAACTTGATACAGTTGGATCTTCTGCTAGCGAGTGTGCTTGATCTATGTGTCCATGATCCGATCTGTTGTGGCTTGTTCCACGCAATCTGGGTTTAACTCTGTAGGTGTGAGTTGTTCTGCAATGTCTGATGTGTCTAGCAATGGTGGGAAGTATGGTCGAAGCGGTCCACATTGAACACTGGGTGTAGGCCTGTTGACATGGCGAATTTTTCGCTATACCAACAAGAGGAACTAACCCGATCATCGACCCCAATTAGATCTGCTTTCGTTTTGGATGGCTAGCTCCAACGGGTTTTAAAGGATCCCGTAAACTGTTAAAGGTGTTGAGAGATTGCTTCCTTGAGGAAGACTTCAATTAAATCAACAAAAGAAACAGCTAACCTATATGTATCAAATCCTATCTACACTACTTCTCACTACTTAGGCTAGTCCTAACTATCCCGCAGGAGCATAACAAAAGAGGTTAAACATCATATATAGATTCCAAGTTTGTTAAATTGGCAACTAGGGCCAAGCTCCATGTGGGATCAGCTTATTTATGACAGCTGATATTTTTATTGGATCCCTCTCGTCGAGAGGTGTAGGATTGATCCAAAGATCATCCGATTCCGATAAGTATTTATGGAGATATGAATTTATTTTGTTTATATAATTATTATCAAGCCGACCAGCAACTTGCGTAGGCTCTAGAAGCCCAACCGACGTGACTATTCATCTTCCACGTTTTAGTATAAATAGGAGAGGATTTGAAGTCATTTGAACACACATTCTTCAAGTGATCTCCTCCTCTCCACGTCTTGGGTTATTGGTGAAGGAGAGTCACTTAGAAGAATTCGTTGACCTTGGATGATGCCCTAGCTGCTGTACGAAATTGAAGGAGATCTGTCTACTGTCTTGGGGAGCTGCAATACGCAGTCTAGAGAGAGCCCTAAATCCGCAGTCCTAAAGGTGCCCTAATCTGCTGTCAAGAGAGCCCTAAATCCGCAGTCCTAAAGAAGCCTAAAGCTGCAGCCAATGGAGCCCTAATACGCAGCTAAGGTAAAAGACTTGGCAGCTGATCTGAGGAGCCACAGTACGCAGCCACTGACCCTAAGCAGCAGCAAAAGGAACCCTAACACAGCCAGAATAAGGCTGTTCCTAGGCATGGGTTAAGGGACTGTTTAGGCATCATTTGTGACTGCGTTTTCTTCTTGGAGGAGAGCCGAGTTAGAAAAGGGAAGCTGCAAGTCTGTTGTGGATAAGTTAAGATAATATTCATCCCTGTTTTGACAGCGGATTGCACAGGAAGAATTGCAGGGAGGCTGAGTCCTAAACAGTGAGTCGTTGGATGAATATAAGGGCTGGTGTTAGCCCTATACTCCTGCATAGGACAGCAGCAAAGAAGAGGGACTAAGCCGCAGTGGTAGAAGGTTGTTTGGGTGTATGCTTTAGGGCTGATGCAGGCTGCAGCTTACCATGAAGTGCCCTAACCAGGAACAGATGCATTGTTGCAGCATGATGAAGCTATGAGAAGGCAGAGGCAGCAGCATGGTGGGCAGCACTATGATATCATGGGCATGGGCAGTACAATGATACTTGGTACAGCCATAGTACATGGGACAACAATGATAGATTGGTGGCATACCTGTAGCAGCAATGATGCATGGGCAGCATGATAGATATGGACAGTATAATGCATGGGCAGCATGTTGTATGAGATCAGGGACAACATGATGCATGGGCAGCACAGTGGTCATGAGACAGCATGATGGTGCTACACAGTAAGGTGCAGCAAATGGATGAGAATCAGTTGAAGCAGAATGTCTTCAACTGATCTCATCATGATACGAAATGATCTATGCTAGATCTAGACAAGTCAAAGTATTGACTTCTGTTGTAAATGTACTCTCTCTCTCATTCTCTGCTGAACTTTGAAGATAAAAGAAGATTTGATCAAAGGGTTTCCCCACACATTGTGGGGTTTGTCCCTGGCTCGCGCCATATCTTGTGTCCTCTTGTCTTGGCTTGTCTTCTGCGTTTTATATTTATGTTCTATCTGCAGTTTATCGTAATGCTGATGTGATTGCTAACGGTGAAAATTTAAATAAATTTCTCTAGCATAGAACATACCTAAAATTAACATGGTATCAGAGCAAAGGTGAAGACAATGCCCAAGCAAGAGTGAAAGAGCAATCACCGAGGACAGTTGGGACAAGACAGAAGGAACAATGGGTTCCTCATTCACCTAGGGTGAATTCAAAGCAGAGAATGTTATCAGAATGGCGCAGCTGAAGTTTCTGATGGCCCATCTAATGATCCCTTCATTGGGAAGTTCGGATCTAAGGAAAGGCAGATGCCTTGTTGAAATAAGTTCAACCGTTATGCAAAAGAGTGTCTAAATGGCAAGGACACATCTCTTGATGAAGATAACAATCATTCCTGGGACATCTTCAATGGTCAAAGGAATGATTGGTAATGCAGGTCATCAAGGAAATGGTCGACTCTTCCACGAAAGCAAGAAACCCTAGAATCTCTTTTATGTACCTGATCGCAAGAAGAACCTGATGTCCATCTCGGAAATGGAAGTCAAAGGTTACAAAGGTACGTGTTTGAAAATATATCTTGCAAAGATGTTTTGAGTTCTGGGTTGTATCAAGTTGCAGGAAGTCCACTGGGGACCATGTCCGTTGACTTAGCACCGGAGTTTTGTGAGTCAGATGGTGACTCGGATGCTTGACAAAAAGAAGCATGCAGGTACATGTCTGAAATGTACCGAAGGAAAATATTATAAGGGGACCATTCCCCTCATGCAGCAGGTCCACAGGCTTGGAACAACCCGAGCTGTTTGAGACTCATGATCGGGAATCTCATGTATACAGGTGGAAGAAAGCCCTCTATGGCTTGAAGCAAAACACCTCGGTTATAGTATGAGAGGATTGATAGCTGTCTAATGCAGCTGAGACTCACTAGGAGTGAAACCGATCCAAACCATTACTCGAAGGTTGTGGATGATAAACCTCTCATACCGGCACCTATGTTTGACAGGTGCAGACCCTCTCATTTATAAGAGACAGAGGGAGTTGGATTCTAAATGTGGAAAGATAAGCTGCAAACCTGTGACTACCTCGAGGATCTTAA
>APFE030991952.1:23458-37333 GCA_000404065.3 Pinus taeda | reverse complement strand
TATTAATATTACTAGTTTAGTGCATAAAATTATGAAATAAATTGAAATTGATATAAAATATGCTAAATTAGTCACACCACTCACATATTATCCACATATTAAATATAATATGTACTTTATGAAAATCACTATAGGAATTTAGACTATCTACAAGGTGAAGCCTATGTATGGTTGATACAAATATAAAGAAAATGGTAATCACTATGGAGTTGCCATGGTTATTGTGGCAAATTACTTATAGAGGATACTTTACTTCTTTATTGGGTGGCCAAATGTTGTGTTCAACTATGAAATTAGAAAAATACATTAAAAAAATAAACTCATATCTATCTAGAATTAGGATTAGAGTTTTTACATGTGCCAACTCCTACCTGAAATTATAATTTTACACCCTATACAATTTTCTTAAAATTCCACATGATATTAATTCCAAAAGTGTGAGTAATGTGGCTCAACATAGCATCTAATTAGTATCCTCTTGGTAAACAGAATTACCTAAGAAAAACTTTCACACACAGTAACTCTAATTGAGGTGACACTTCTCCCCTTGAAAAACTTTTAATATCAAGAACAATGTCAAAAGGTTAACAACTTCATTGGTAATCTCCAATTTGTTAAATCTTATGAATAGTGATATATTAATAAATATTATATAGGAATGATTCAATGAAGTTGCACACATAATACATGTGATATTGCAAAAGCAATTTTGATCTATATTTATAGTGATCCATGTAATATAATAAAAAAGGTTGTTATTATTAAATAATATTGCAATATAAAGGTGTATTTATTAAATATATTTTATATACAACGTAATGGAAAGATTGTAAAATTGAATGAGATGAGACAAAGGTTAATTTTATTAATATCTTAGAATGATATGTTGATGATTAAGGTAGTGTTGTAGGGAAGTTTTGTTGGTTACAAATTATGCTTTCAACAAAATTGCAAATTAATATATGAAGTGGAAAAATTAGTTGCCTACGAAGGAGCAATGACATGACTTGCATAGATTTATGTCTATTTACATTTTTACTCATATTCATTAAAGCTCTGAAACGCACATAAATAATGATGGTTAGTAAGTCCTTGTATATATATTCTTTTACATATTGTTCCTATCCATTTTTTATGTAAACATTTGCTTAAATTATGGTTGGTGGTAGGTGATGTTAAATATGTTATTTAAGTAAATATGAACTATTTTCAAGGGTTTTAATTTTGGGTGGTTTTTTTTTATAAATCTTAATAATAAAAAACTACTGCATAAATATCTAAAAATTATGGCGTAAATATTGCAACTGTGTCCAGAAATTGTGGAAAAAAGATATGAGAGAGTTATCCACATGGCATTGTATTGTGCAAAAGTTGTACCTTCAATTCTAGAAAAATAATTATTTAATAATATTTGAAATAAATATTTGATTTTTTCCAAAAATTAAATTATTACAACCTACATGGTCAATACTTTATATACATAGGTCAATACTATAATAATGGTCATTGTAAGAGTCCTTTCTTGACAAAGACTAATAAAATAGTTAAAAAAATAATAATAATAACTTCATAAACTAAAATTTCTGAAATATATTAACACAATTAAATCTCGTTTTCTATACAATATCCATATTAAAATAGTGATCCTTATTAATTTGAATAGTTATTACCAACAGCAATCAATAAACTTGGGATCTCTATCACACATTATAGAATAGGGTTGGCCAAGGAACTTATATCCATATTAAAATAGTGATCCTTATTAATTTGAATAGTTATTACCAACAGCAATCAATAAACTTGGGATCTCTATCACAAATTATAGAATGGGGTTGGCCAAAGAACTTATCACAAATTATAGAATGGGGTTGGCCAAAGAACTTATACAAATTATTTAAGAGTAAATCAGCAACTACCAAAACTATCAACATTTATAATAATAATTGTTCAAAGGTTACAATGACGAAGAACATTCTCAGCTCTACACAGACCGACTCTATGAGTACCCCGACACAGTACTTAGTACACAGGAAAAGCAAAATATAAAATTGTTTGTAAACAAATTTGTTGTTGGTATGAAATATTGATACTAATTAGAATGTAACCAGGAATGTTGTTGCCTATTTAATGTTGTAAATTAAATAAATGTGTTTAATGTATGAATGATTACACAGGGTGAATATGTTAAAAATTTTGTTCCACTCCTGGCAGTCCCTTGCTTTTTGGTTTTTGAATTCAGTCAGGTATGTAATTGAATATTGAGTAAGATGTTACTACAGTTTGGATAACTTGGTTTTTGGTATGGGTATTGTAATTCTTTTTTAATCATAATGATTAGGGAGGGATATATGCATATTTTATAGTCTAATTTTTATTTTGAGTCCTGGGCTAATTTAGTTTGAGCAAGACAGATCTGGTATGTAACTGCTATCAATATAGAAAGATAAGAAAAATAAGATTTGATAATAGAAATCATTGCCAGGAATTAAAAAAAATGATTAGATTTAATTATAGAAATCATTCCAAGAATTAAAAGAAAAATGATTAGAAAAGGTGAATATTTTAAATAACTGACTTTAAACCAGGCCAAGAGTTCAGTGCGAACCAATGATTTCCACCGAGGAAAAGGGAAGATACAGAGAATCAAGAAATGGCAAAATAATTGAGAAATTCACAAACCCTTTGAATATTATACACTGCACTGTTTCCTAAAGACTAATAGAAGATTTAGCAGAAGAGTAATGAAAAGATAAAACTGTATAAAAGTGAGATTTGAATTCAATGATAACACATACAAACCAATAACAGATATGCATAATAAAAAGTGAAACTCTCTACACAATACGCAAATAATATATCCATTCACAAATACTTCAACAGTACTAGTATTTCTTCATCCTCCATTGATGGGGAATATTTTTTTATAACCATACAATTTCTAAGAATGTGTTCCTTCCAGAAACCCTAAAGGTGATTGAAACTATTCAACTCACATTTTGTTATGTGACAAGCGTGGCTGTGTCGAATCAGAAATTTTGTCTATGCCTCTAGTTGGTATTAGAGTTATGTCATCCATTAAAGAAGTCTTCTCTGTCTCTTCTTGGTCCAACTGCTGGCAAGGCACCAAAGTTGCATCTTCCCTGCTATGGCTTTTGCTCCTCTAGCTATGGCTCACTGTGCATATATGACCCCTCACCACTCTTAATTCTATTGGGTTGCAGGGTTCATTGAGCTGAGCATATGAATTCCATTAGGCATTGTGCACATACCAGATGCATTGAGCAGCAGGACACTGAATTGATCTTGGCGTAAAGCCACACTCTCACTGGCCACTCAAACCTAATACCGTGGGAATCGGCCAATGGGCCTTTTTTAGTTTGTAAGAATAACCCCACTCGGTTTAAAAACTTCAGTAGCTTCAGCAATGAGCTGCACCAGCGAGTTTCTGACATATTGCCAGCCAAACTAAATGGTCGAAACATTCTCGGGGAGTTTCGACCATTACATTCTTCCCCACTCCTCCCATCCCAACAACGGCAACTGCTCTTAACCCAAGCCGTATTGCAATATCCATGCAAATGCAAAAATAACAGCGATGTCATCTTCCATGCCCACAATCTGAGATTTTTCAACCAAACAGAGCTCTGCAACTGCAATTTTTTTGGGGTCCTCTGATTATCCAGTTTTTCTAGGACCATATTTGACACTCGCGTGCATCTTTCTTTGTGATTCTCCCCTTTGACATGCCAATCCGCGTGACAAAAGCTTCAGCTAAGTTTTGTTTCCTCTGTTTTGCTCACCCTGTTCTTCACTCTGATGCCTCATTATGCTCACATTATCAACTGTTCCGCGGACGGCAACGAATAACTTTACCTTTTTCTTTGCCAAGAATATCTTTATATCTTTATATTCTTTTAAGGTGTGATTTTGATCGAAAGCAGGGACAGTTGAAATCGTGACACTGTAATTGATTTTAAAAAGTATGATTTAAATATTTTAATCTGCTCCAAATTGGCTTAAATTCTTGGGATTGTAATTTAGATAAATTGATTAGCTTAGATTAATTTTAATAGGAATGGGATAAAATATTAGATTAATTTTAATAGGAATGGGCTAAAATATTTTGATGCTTATTTTTTTTTAAAGAAAGAAAGGTTTGTATTTTAAAAAATTCGATTTCTCTGAAATAAGATGGATATATTTTAGATATTTTATTAATTTTATATGGATATATTCTGGTCTCTTCGACCATATCATGAAAAGAATTAAGTATTTTTTTTCGTTTTAAACAACATACTAATAAAATGTTAAGATAGTATAATTTTCATTACTTAATTTTTGACTAAAATGATATTTTATATATATAATAATGTTAAAACTGTAAAGAATTTCACATCTTTTTTATAATAGATTATAATATCAACAATTATTATATATTTTACTTGAAAAAAAAGACAACAACATTTTATAGCTAAAACGTTAAAGAAATAACTTATTTATTAATTAAATTCAAATAATTATAATTAACAAATACACACATAGTCAAAAGGGAAAGGATAACTTGTCTATTATTTTTTTTAAGAGCAAAGTGTAATGATCAAGAAAGTGAAATATTATTCAAAGCTTTGAAAGTAAAATGGATGGATTCAATCACGAGTTGTAAGATTCTTCATTCCTATTAAAAATGGGTTCTTGGTTTGTGTTGTTTTCTTGTTTGGGTAAACCAGGCATATACTACATTATATTTCTTTTGTTTAGGTAAAGGGGTCATATAAGGCATTTCAAGTCACTAATGTAAGAGAGTTATATTCCTCAAGGCATATCGTTTATAATAGTTTAATAATTAATTTACTCACCAAGTTGAGGAAAGGGGAGTTGGAAGGGATGGGTGGATATAGAGTCAAAGGGTAGTTAGAAGGGATTGGGATGGATAATAAAGATGAGTATATCTGTTTCTTAGATGTTAAGATCATAATGGATATTTGAAAAAAAATTACTGTTTTGTTTGGGTAAACGAGACATATAAGCATTTTACTTTTTCTTGTTTGGGTAAAGGGGTCATACAAGACATTTTAGGTCTCTAATGTAAGAGAGAGTCCATTCCTCAAAGCATATTGCCTATAGTAACTTAATAATTAGCTTACCTAAGGGGAGTTGGAAGGCATTGGGGTGTATACATAGGCAAAGGATAACTAGAAGGGATTGGGATGGCTATTAAGGATGGGGTATAATTGTTTCTTACATGTTAAGGTTATAATGGAAAATTGAAAAAAATTATATATAATATTTTTTCATTAAATTTAAAGGAATTTAAATCCATTTTAAAAAATATTGATAGTAACATTTACGAATCACATTTTTCCTTTTTCCAGGTTAACTCGTTGGAGTAATCTTGGAGACTCCACAAGGGTAAGGGAACATACTCTTTGAGTCTTATTAGAAGGGGTCAAAGATGTACCCCATGAGTTTTGAAACCAAGAGGAGGGGATAACATCCATTTGTACCAATCACTCAAGCATCCCACTAGATTATTTTGCCAAAAGTTAATTAGGTCTTGGAAAGTTATGATTTTCTCAAGATTCTTTCTCAACATTCATCATGATAAAGGTCTAGTTCTTCCCTTGACACACTTTTATTACACCCAAAGGAGTTCTACAAAAAAATACGAGGAAGATGTTGTCACATAACATTAGGTAAAGTTAAATTAAAACATAATTCAAAAATACTTATGTTGATTTTTTTTTTTAAATACAAATAAGTTTTCGATTAAAAAATATAAGCAAAACTTTAAATAAAAAGAAAAAAAAATCTAAACAAATTTAAATTCACTTTTAATACCAATTAAAAATTAAAAGGTTAATTTTGCTATACGCTATTAATAATTATAATAAAGAAATACTTTTAATTATAAATTGGTTTTATAAATAGAGAAAGAAGTTTTTATTAATTAATTTGTGATTAAAAAATAAATAACAATGACCCAGATGCGGGTGATTCATTTCATAGTTAATGAGTTCATTTATGAACGCCGGCATAGTGTCCTACAGCCTGAAGCGGAGCGCCCATCTCCAGGTTAGCACAAAGCCCAAGCTGGTTCACATTATGTGTATTCAAATCATCATACAGGTTGATTTAATGCTCCTCCTCGATAGTTACATGGTCCAGATGGTTCTATTCAAGCAGTTTGCAATTCCTCCATATATGGTTTGTTATCCGGCTTTTTGCTGTGGTCCATCCCTTTTGAAGCATCCTCACCGAGGATACACCTCTACTATCAGTGATAAGCCCAAGCATATTCAAGTGCCTGACTTCCATTGCTATTCCCCATCCGGCTGCTACTGCTCTTGGCATGCAAGCTATATTCTCTGTTGTTTGTTTTATCCTCGTGTTCCTACTTGGTCCAGTATTCTTTGGTTCTGCAGAATCGCCATGGTCTGGCAAAGATTGCTGAGTCGTCGTGGTGGGAGCCAAGGAGGAGGAGGTCGCAGGCGACCTCAGTCTTCTCAGCCTGCCCCTCATGCCAGGACGCCCCCGTCTAGTCCCTCCCGCAGGACACTCCCGTATCATGCATTTCAGAATTTCAATTTCAGGTTCCAAAGCAGTTTAAATCGGCCAATCATTTCTGCTAACATTTCCATTATCTTCATGGAGGAGGAGTCTTCTATCCCTGTCTCTGCTAGTGACATGGCGAAATCTTCTCAGGAAGGTCTCAAAATCGTGGGTGGCCATGGCGCAAAGCAATAGCAGGGCAATATTGGTCAGACAAGCAAGCAAGGTCGATTGCAGGAAGCGGATAAGGGAACTGAAGATAGTTCGAGCAATGATCCTATGGATATGCAGCAAGGCGGCAGCAGCCATGGCGCGTCGGCATCGTTGGAAGATGACGGATGTTCAAGCGGCTCTCCTCAGGCTCTGAATCTCACAGGTTATAGCAGGGAGGGCGAGGCGAAGCACGGTGAAGATATTTGGTATGGTAACGAATCTCTGGTGGAGGAAGTGCAGTCGGACCAAGATAAGCTCATTTGATGACTCCCGTCTGCCTTCTTAGTACTTTTTTTGTTTTTTTTTGGGTCCAACGATTATATGGTGTTGTCGGTGCGGTCAGGAGTTTTTCACTCTGTTTTTGGTTATGTACTTATGGTCTGGAAGCTGGAAAATCTTACTCCAACTTGGATGTATGATCACTATAAATGGTCTCCCCAAATATGGGATAACTCTGTCAATATTGAAAGCATGCAGGTCCTATATGTCGAGGCTCAGTCCTCCTTGTAATTTTACTGTTACCTTACTTTAATAGATTTAGCATTTACTGAGAAAAAATAAATAAATAAATAACAATGAATACTTATTTATGTTCAAGAGTTAAGCCTCTGGGGTTAGTTCAATTGGTCAATTCCCCGTCATTAAAGCCACATTAAAACACCTCTACTATTGAGAGGTCATGGGTTCAATTTTCTCGATACAAGTTCAATGTTCTCAATACTCTTATGGTTATACTAGTTGAGCTAACAAGAAGTGGTCCTTTTGGGTAGAATTACCTAGTACAAATATTCATCTTCAACATCAATAACCACACGGAGCTTTACCACCAATGCTCATACCTTAATGCCTCCCTTATCACACTAGGAAAGAATTATTTAAGGGTATAATGGATGTGATGGGCAAGAATGGGGGTCTAATTGGCACCTAAGTGTTGGGAATATTAAAACACGTCTCTATAAATTGAGGTCCCCAATGCAAGTTGAGTGTTTTAGAAGGCATTACTCCTAGTTGGCTCTTAGAGCATAATATGCATTGTTTGGCTCTTAATAAAATTATTTGTATTTTTATATAAAGCTCAAGATTTTCATATGAGAATGGAGAACATTCTAAATGTGTATGCATTATTGTAAGGTCTACTCACGGTCTACTTGGAGGCTTTAGAATTCCTTGGTGGAAATGTGGGTGCTTTTATTACCCTAGTCTTGATCATCGCTCCAATATTATGGATGTACATGATGGATAGCCAAAACCAATAAATTTAATTTATAAACAAATATTGAATGATAATAAAATACATCATTGGTTGTAGAATAGGATAAAAGACATAAGGGGTATGACTCTACAAGAGGGGGGAAATAAAGAAGCTTAAGGCTAAGGAAATGCCTTAATAAGTGATTTAACCCAAAGTATTTGTAACCTTAATTAATAGCAAATTGTCATTTAACTAAACATGGGGGGTTATCACATAAATGAGGTACACATGCCTTTCTAAACTTACATTGCTCCTTCATGCCATGCAACTAAAAGGTTTACATTTTACCATGCAAAAAAAACCATTGTTCAAGCTAAAGTTTTGAAAAGTGGGTTTCAAATGTCAAGTAGCATATAAATTATTATAGGGTTGAACTATTAGAAGCTTGAATTACCTTGTGAGCTATCTTGAATTACCTTGTGAACTATACTTTATTTAAGGAAATTAGAGGAATTATCCTTGAGTAAAAATTGTCATGAGAATGATGTAAGTGAATTATGAAAATTTACAACTAAGAATTAAGTGAGAATTGTGGTTGTATGAAATGATAATAATTTTCATTGAGGAAATTCACTAGAAATGACAATTCCCCGGAATCTGAATGGCCAACCCATGATGGATCCTTAGAGGAAAGTGGGTTAGTGGCATAGCCTTAGGAACTACTAAGAAAACAAGGGTATCCCATTTCTTGGGTTGTGTAGACTAATGGAGAAGAAGGTTTATGAATTGGGGATTGTTATCTATTTAATTAATGATAGTCAAATTGAGAAATGGGTTGTGAAAAGATAAATTACAACCATCCATGTGAAGATTTTGTCGATGTGGATTGATAGCCTTAGCTCGACGGTGACCTTTGTTGTAGAGATAAATATCATAGTAGAGAGACTTTGGTTGGGTGGAATCTTCATCTTTTACCACTAGTTCAACAATTTTAGATAGATAAATGCTTGGAAATTTATACGTGAATTGTGTTGATTTAATATACTTAAATGTTATGGTTTATGTCATGGTTGAATTAATGTTCAATTTATTCTTCTATTTACCAATGTTAGCCTATATATATTATTTATGGTTTCATGAATAATTGAATGGTTGGATCTATGTTGCATATAAATGTATTTCCATGGTTGCTTAATCATCGCAGAACAATGAGTTTAATTACTTAGTAAATTGGTACAAATTTGGGTGGTTAAAAGAAGTACCTTGTATCCTCAACTGGAATAGAGGATATTGGGTAAATTACACAATGGTATCAAAGCTACTAGTCACAACATTGGGATTGTATAGGCTAGAGTTAGGTATATATGAAGAGGTTTCAGTTTGTGTGACAAGTGTTTGATGAAAATTCTCTTTGAATAATTAGGGAAAATAGTCTCTAAAGCTTACAAATGTGTAATTGAGTGTTGCAATTACCAAATTGGAAGGTTGTTACCGTATTTTGATAGCTTATGAAAGAATAAACGAGGAAATTCTTGATTTTCAAACTTATATTTTTGAAATTTTCAAGAAAATGAAGTTTGTGGGCTAATTTTTTGGAAAAATGGCCATGATGAGAATGGAATATATAGAGTCATAACTCCAAATTTAGAAGCCCAACTTGGGCATGGGTGTGGTCATTGGAAGGCTAATTCAAAAGGAAACACTTTTTATGGTTTAAATCTTGGAGAAACAATTTAGAATTCCTCAAAATATGAGAATATGAGGATAATGTTATAGACCTGGAATATAGATGTATTTGACATTTTATTGTTATGTACACTTTTTGCAGAGTCAAAGCTACAAAAAGGATAAGTAAAGAACACAAGAGGAGACATGGAAGATGGGAAAACCCTAACATATATGAAGAAGTTAGAGGAATGAGTATCAGCATGAAAGAGATACATTCTAAAAATTATAGAGAGATAATGGAGTCAATGGAGTTGGCAGAAACTATAATGAGATTGAAAATGGAGATTTAGAGTTGATAATGAAAGGATGTTGAAATCTCAAGAGGAGAAAAATTGAACAAACACTCAACTATTATATAGCTTAAATCATTTGCAAAAATAAATGAATAATGGATCAAGTACATGGTATGAGGAAGGATATAGAGTCCATTTGAGAAGAGAAAACCATGGAATATCATCGCACATAAGAGGTGCTACAAGGAATCAAAAGTTTTATTACTCATTGGAACATTTAAAGAGGAATCCATAAACATCTAAAGAATCATAGAGCAATCCATAAGATGGGAGGAGATGATGAATCTTGGTTTCTAGGAATAAGGAAATACTTTATGTTGCATAACTACTCATTGAATCTAGAAGCCACAATTGATGGGGGAAATATTCTATTTTATAGCACCAACCAGTGCATGTTAAGCACATCAATGAGATGATAATTTCCTAGCAATAACTCAATAAGCATTTATAGTAGCAATATCTTTCTAAGCATTACTATGACAATAACACGCAAACATTTTTCAAGCTCATGCTGAGAAATATGGCCATGAAAGAGCATGAAAAATGAGAAGGAAAAGATAAAAATATTCTTAAGTGGGTTTCCTTCACCCTACAAAGATAAAATTCAAGTTGATGAACTTAAGATTGTTGATGAGACAATCAAGAAGGTCAAATGTTTGTATGAATAGAGAAAAGGAAAAGAAGAATTTGAAATTCCTTAGAGAGATAAGGAAAAGAACAGAAAGATTAGAGGAGGAAGGGATTCCATCCTCGTTTTTTCAGGAACGATCTTAATACATATTAGTAGATAAATCTAGCTCAAAATGGGTTTATGATGGAAAATTTCTTGGGAAAATGGAAAAGGAAACCAATAAAATGTTGGGATGTGAAGGAAAAATTTTGTACAAATATTTCTTTCAATATGACCTTTCGTTCGCTAACAAAGTGTAATTCTATGCCGGTTTTGCCCTAGCAACCGGGTGCATGCACTCTGTTTTGTATTGCTAACCTGCACAGGCCTTGGGAATTTTCGAAAATTTGGCTTTTGCTTCAACCCAGACCTGAGTTTGTTTTTCTAAAAGTGTCATTATCTTTGTTTGGACTGTTTTATGTCTCTTATGAACTCATTTGAGTGCTTTGTTAATATTTTTTGAGACTTAGGTCTATTTGACAAAACTGGTTAGGCTTTTGCCTGGTTGGTTTGTCGATTGATCAAAACAAGATAGGTTGTCCTTCTTCTTGTGATATTCTTATTTTGTTCTGTCAAATACACTAGTTAACCTTAACTTTTTCCTTATTTGTGCTCAAACTCATGTTGAATTGCAAATTAGGGTTTCTTGAGATCTAGTGCTTTTGTGAAGAAATTTTGCTCATTTTGGTTTGAACAATGTAAACTTTGAAATGGGAACTATAAACTCAAAATGAAAACTCTAGCCAAAAAATCCCCCAAAAACATGAAAATTCAACTCGAAAATGAAAAGTGTTGATGCTGGAATAACAATATTTTTTTTTTGTAAATTTTCAACATATTTAAAAATGGTAGTGAAAACCAATTTTTCTGCAAAAATTGTGGAAAAAACACCTTGGAAACGAAAAATGTTGATGTGTTGATGTTCAAATAAAGTTCTTTTTTTTTAGGATAAATTTTCAAGATTCTGAAATAATGGCCTAAAAGATTTTTATCATGACTCCGAAAAAGTTAAAAATTTCAAAAGACTAACGAAAACATTAAATTAAATAATAATAATAATAATAAATGACAAATAAAAAAAATACAAAAAGTAAATAAAAATATATTATTAAAAAAAACATAAAAATTAAAAAATGGCCCAAAAAAAAAAAAAAAAAAAAACAAAACAAAACAAAAAAAACAAAAAAAAGATAAAAAGAAAAACAAAATTAACTTATAAAAAATAGAATTAAAAATTTAAAAATTTTAAAAAAATAAATAATAACAAACATATTTTCAAAAAAAAAAATTATCTTTTAAACGATAAAAATTAGAAAAGAAAACTATAAAAATAAATAAATAAAAGTACTAAATTTAAAAAAAATATTAAAAAACACTAAAACTTAAAATAAATAATTAAAATTAAAACAAAACCTAATTTAAAAATAATAAAAAAATAAAAAGAAATAAAAGGAAAAAAGAAAAAAAAGAAGAAGAAGTAAAAATTAACCCAAACAACCAAAAAAAAGATAAAACCATTTTAAATAATTTAAAAACAAAATTAAAAACAAACAAAACCGATAAAAAACTATTAAAATTAAATTGTCACGCCCCTACGCTTGTGGTAGTCTTTCAACCACTTATAGCGAGGTGCGGCACTACCAACCGTTTTCTTTTCACCAATACTTACTGTCTAGTCAATTTAATGTCTTAAATTGCTCTACATAAATTATCAATTCGGGTATCGTAAACTGATGAAGTGTGGTGCACTATATGTGCTTAGTTAACCTTTCTCTTACTTCGTTGTTTTATAGTTTATGTTGTTTTTGGGGTTTTGTTCTTATTGGTTTTCTAA
Organism: Pinus taeda; assembly: GCA_000404065.3. Taxonomy (NCBI): domain Eukaryota; kingdom Viridiplantae; phylum Streptophyta; class Pinopsida; order Pinales; family Pinaceae; genus Pinus; species Pinus taeda. The sequence continues at coordinate 24,854 of APFE030991952.1, read as the reverse complement.
AGTGTTTAATGCTAATGACTATGAGACCCAGTATCCTTGTTGCTTCAGCAAAAGGACAAGATGATTCTATCATGTCATTAGTTCAATCAAAATAAAATGCAATAACCAAACAATGAGCTAGTGACTATGAGACCCAGTATCCTTGCTGTTTCAGCAAAAGGACAAGATGATTCTATCATGTCATTAGTCATTAAAAGACTATGTGCATCACTAATTTACAATCAACTTGAAAGCAATTTATGTACAGCTAATATACATAAGCATAACAAAATTAAATGCAAAATTAAAGGACTACTATACAAGGCAGGGGACCCCTATGAAATCAAAGCAAAATTGAACACACTTGCATGAATTAAAATTGCATGAATGAAAAATCTAATCTATCAACTTGAAAGTAATCAAATCAAAACAAAGCAATATTTACAAAATGAAATCTATTCTACCTTACATTCTACAAAGCAATATTTACAAAATGAAATCTACTCTACCTTACATTCTAATGTGCTCCATGACATCTACTTCACATCTCCTTCCATGTTGAGAACATCAAAGCTTTATTCAAATTATTCAAAAGTACAAAGTACAACAAAGTTCTCCAAAGCTTTCAAAAGCCATCAAGGAAGAACTACAATCTTAAGAACTAGGGACTAAAAAGACTAAAAAGACTTACAAATGAAGGAGAGAGATCTCCTATTTATACAAAAAGATGAGAGCCATCTCATTAATGATAATCCATGAATCTCTCCCTCTACCTCTAGAGTCCTAATCAAAATAGGAACTGATAAGACACATGTCTTTTTAGAGTTACAATACAATTAGGAGATGTGACACATATCCTCATGATCCCATGATTCTTTTGATCCGGATTTAAACAGGAACACAATAGATTACAGAGATAACCATAAATACAGAGATACGACAACCATAAATAAAGAGATGCAGCGGAAATAACACTTCATTTCATTAATGGAAAATACCGAAATATGCTTACAACCATAATTGGAAATAAACCAGCTAGGACTATGGTAGCTTATCTCTGAGAACAGATGTGCGGCTACATGTCTCTGAACTGTTCCGAACTTGTGTTACAATGAGGCTCGAAGGCCTATTTATTATTGAGAAACAATGGAAAACCCTTCACATTCCAAAACCGACCCTTAGAAGATGAAACGCCAAATTGTGGGCCCCGTTTTGGGTAAATTGGTACATCAATTTCCCGGGTTCGTAACTTTGGCATACGATCTCCGTTTGACGCGTATGATAGCTCGTTAGAAAGATCTATCCGAGAACTACCACTTTGGGAAGGGCAACATCGGTCCATGGACCCATGTTACCCCTAGATTTCCCAAAAAACGTCGTTTAGGGCCTCAAAACGGCTCCGGAAGTTCAAGACCCG
>APFE030991952.1:0-16561 GCA_000404065.3 Pinus taeda | reverse complement strand
TAATCAAATCAAAGCAAAGCAATATTTACAAAATGAAATCTACTCTACCTTACATTCTAATGTGCTCCATGACATCTACTTCACATCTCCTTCCATGTTGAGAACATCAAAGCTTTATTCAAATTCTTCAAAAGTACAAAGTACAACAAAGTTCTCCAAAGCTTTCAAAAGCCATCAAGGAAGGACTACAATCTTAAGAACTAGGGACTAAAAATACTAACTAATGAAGGAGAGAGATCTCCTATTTATACAAAAAGATGAGAGCCATCTCATTAATGATAATCCATGAATCTCTCCCTCTACCTCTAGAGTCCTAATCAAAATAGGAACTGATAAGGCACATGTCTTTTTAGAGTTACAATAGAATTAGGAGATGTGACACATATCCTCATGATCCCATGATTCTTTCCACTCACATTCGAATTTGGCCCTAGAGTGCCACATAAGGGTCTTCTAGAAGCCTCCTTTCAACCTACACATGTCAAAAATCTCAACCCATTGGTTAGGTATAAGCTTATGCACATTATTTCCTAATTTTTAACCACAAATTCACTTAAAAGGCTTAGAATTAATAAAGATTGGAAAAACATAAATGTGGCCCAATGATAATGAAAGTGGGATGAATGCGGTGACATAGTAGTGAAATGGAGGTGATATAATGGAGATAATAGTGAAAGTGTAATGGAAATGAATGACATTTTAAAGACTCAACACTATGTTGGGCCAATTATGCTTCAGCCAAGATCTTAAGCTTATCCTTCTCTTTTTTTCTCCTCAAAGCTCTCTTTAACTTAGCTTTTAGGCTTCTTATCCTTGTCTTACAAATTTTGTTATGGGCCAAATAGTGGTAAGCCATGTGTCGCAACATGTTCTTCTCCTTATTGGCCTTGTCCAAAAACATCTCAAGGTGGACATTCACTCTTTCTAACCATGATTCTTGATTAGCCTCTATTTCTTGCTTTAGTGGTGTCAACTTGATTTTCTCTCTTTTTTCCCCTTGTCGGTTTTCCCTTATGTTTTGTAGCTCCATGATTGTTTTTTTGTCCTCTAGTTGCTTGTTTCGTTGCTCAAGGTAATTAATAATCCATTTAGCCATATTGAGGTTAAGATATAAGGCTTGGATCTTAGCTTCTTTTTGCTTGATGACGATATCCTTGAGTCTTGAGCCTTGGGAGCCCAAATTAGTGTCCTCATCCTCAACCAAAATGAAATCCCCATCTTGGCCTTTAAAAGGCCCTTCATCATGCAATGGTTTCTTTCCTCTGTCCTATACTTGATTTGCTGAAGAAGAAGGCAAAGCCCTTTTCACCCTGGGTGAAGATAGCATTTTCCTGTTGTCTGGTGAAGAGAACGAGACACCTTCCACCCCTGGTGGAGATAATACTCGTTTGGTAGCTCCAAATAGTCTCCTTGTGCCTTTCTTATAAGTGACAAACACTGACACACCTATAGGTTTAGTTTCATGAACATCTGGCTAGTTTGAAGGCCCTCCTTCCTCATGAAGCACCGATGGAGTCACCTGAGGGCTTTTGAATATCTCATGTGCAATGAAATTATCCCATGAAATATTTCACAAGCTTAGATGATGCAAAACAACAATATTAATAAACGAAAAATGGTAAATACTACTGAAATGTTGAGGAAGAGGTTTCCTTTGCACATATGTAGCCATCTTCTCAATATTTCTTTATATGAAATATGGGAGGTTCGTCATCCTCACTCTAGTGAAGTGCATTAGCAATCTAACATGGTAAGTATACAAACGAGAAAAACTCCCTTCACAGGTGTAATACTTGATAATGAGTTTCATAAGTGGAGCATAAGTGTCTTTAGATATTTGAAAGGAAAGACCCTACTGATTTTCCTTTGATAACTAGGCTTGATTTAAGGCTCATAATGCTCCCTGCCCACATGCTGCCCCTTATTCCATTATTCTCCCACATTAGGAATGTTTGTTGCTGGTGCAATAGTTTCAGGTGTCAAAGTGAAAGAAATACCAGCTAGGTTCACTTGTCCATTGTGAAGATGAAGAACAAATAACCTAGTAAGCTCATGGTGATATTTCACCCTCCACCATTTCACAAACTGGTAACAAGACTGATGTTTAAAACATGTTACTACAAGAGGGCAAGCTAGTAACTCTGTGAGAGTGGTGGGCTCCTCCCAGATGTGTTTTCCTCCTTTATGTGGTTTTCTTGGTGCATGAACCTCTTGGGAAGAATCACTAATAGTTTCATCATCCTTCTCATATGCTGAATCTGTTTCCATTCTTGCAAATGTGGATTGAAGAATGATGAGTATGAAGAGACTTTCTCAAATATAGGAAGACTGCTGTTTTTTTCTTTTGGGGATAAAAGGATTGACTGATAGTAGGATTGTGAATGAGGGTTTTGATGATGGCGGTAGAGTTTTAGGGAATGATAGGGTTTGGAAAATGGGATTAGGGTTTTGAGAATGGTAGAAATTTCGTATAGGGCTTAGGGTTTGGTGATAGGGAGTAAGGTGAGTGTCAATGGGATTTAGGGAAACTTAGTGCAGGGGGATGGGATATAGGAAAATAATCATAAGGGAGCGAAAATAGCAAAAACAACAAAACCATAGACAATCTTGGCAAGACAACTTTGAGAGCAACTAGAGTTTCATTTTTCAACATTCAAATCACCAGCATGGATGAAAAAATATCTTGCTAGGCTAGATGGGAGGGTGTACTTACCTGTTGAGAGATTATTTGTAAAACAAAGTAAATGATTTTTGAGATGAAACATTGACTGATGACACAAGGTTCAGGAATGGCGGACATGAAAATGAAGGCTTACTGTATTGTAAAGGATGAAGTTTTGAACTGAATGACTTCTTGAACATATCGGCGACACTGAAGTGAATTGGTAGCATTGACCCAAAATAAGGTGATGGATGGTATGATAGACTAATGGTGTGATAACCATCAAGCTGAATGACCCAACCCACAATCACAATGATGATGTGAAAGTGTCATGTTCAAGAGCGACTTGCTACCATAAAGTGTTCCCAACTTTTTCCCATTTTCCCCAGTCATTTCTAACCAATACCTCTTTATTTTTTATCAAGCTTGAGGAGTATAACATATTATTGTTGTATAATTCCATCCTTGGGGTGAATCCATTGCAATTTAATGTTTTAACGAGTCTAGCGAAGGTGAAACTCGGTCTTGTGTAGATGGACAAGTTTGTTCCTATAAAAAAAAATTAACGAGTTTAATGACAAAGATAACTCGGTCCTTTCCATGTTTAGAGAGTCTAAAAAGGGACTAAAAGGAGACTCCACAAGTTCTTTTTCATGAAATAATCTCTTAAGTCTAAAAAAGCATAAAATAATACATGAGAGATATCGCTTCCAATATTTTAATGAGCTGGAAAAGACAAGTGCTTGACAATATTTTCATATTTAGAGAGTCTAAAAAGAGCTTAAGTAGGACTCCATTTTGAGGAATGAGTGGTGTTTAGGGTAGCAATTGGTTCTGCTAATGTTGGAACTTCTCAAAACATGTTGATTTATGTGAAGAGACTGGCTAATAAGACCACTCATTGCAACTGTTCCTCAAAAAGGGTAAAACAACCAAGTGAAAGCGTATGATCGACCAAAGGGATGGGGACGATGGGATGAAAACAACCAAAGGTCATCTGACAAAAGAGGTTGATAGAATGGAAATCACAAGGGTTAAAAGGGAAATGGGTTCATTTTTAGACAAGATTGAACCATAGGGAACTGTGCTTGGATTTAGTTTCTTGTGCACATAAGCTCGAAATGAAAAACTATGCTTGGATTCAATTTCATTTTTACACAAGCTTGAAATGAAAAAACTATTCTTGGAATTGGTTTACATGCCCCCAGCATGATGAAAGGGAGAGTCTCTTGTAACCAGATGCAAGTCACTACGGTGAAGCAGGATGGTTATCCAACACCTTTTTGGCTTCGTCCAGATAGACAAAGGTGAAGGGGGTGATTCCCTTCACATAAACTATAGGGAAACTTAACTTTACCATTAGGTGCATGGCCCCAAATCTTCATTACATTCACCTAAGTAGAATACTCATTGCTATCAGGTGGATGGAATGAAAGTTCTTTTACGAGATCAAGTGAAAGACTCAACTAGGATTTTACAAGATCTAATCAAAGACTCGACTTGGAACTTTGCTTCAGGGGACCTTTTTTCATTTTTAAAAGAGCTTGACACAAGACAAGGAACTCTGCTCTGACCCTTGTTTCACTTTTTAGCGACGTTGACACAAGACAATGAACTATGCTTGAAGACCATTTTTTCATTTTTTAACGAGGTTGACACAGGACCACAAACTATCCCTGGACCCTTGGAAATGTTGCACAAGCAAGAAAAATTGGTTGCTATGCAATTTCATGTGACTTAGCGGCATAACCTCAACCGAACTATTGTCTTCAACACTATTGGTGATCCTCTTTAAATTAGATGAAGTAGAGGATAACATATTACATGTCTCGACTCTCGCAACTTCCAAAGTTCCAGATGGTGGAGGAAGTGTGAAAGTACACATTAAGGAGGGATATTTGAAAATATCTATAGCAACAGATTGAAGTGAAAGTGGGGGTCCATTAACAAATGTAATGCTTCCCATAACTTGAGAACTAGAGGAAAAAAATGAGGTTCGGTCGATAACTATTATTCCACCTTTACAAGGAAATGAAATCGTATGAAAGTACGTGGAAACAACAACAACCATACCATAAACCCATGGTCATCCAAGTAAAAATTTTTAATCAAGGGGTTCGTCAACCACCTCAATCTCAACAATTACCATTTTTCCCCCTAGCTCTATTTGCAAGTTATTCACAATCACACATGAAGTATAAGTTCTTCCATCAAAAGCCTTCAATGCACTTGGTGATCATGACATCGTAGGTGACCCCAGTGTTTTCTAGCAGCTCATTAACATAATACAGGTAGAATCTCCCTTATCTATGATGGTTTGATGAATATTTTTTATTGAGAGCTCTAACTTGAATCACAAAAGCTAATTGAGCTGGTAACTGTGGTGTATATCGTGAGTCATTAAAAACCACAAGATTAGAATCTGTTGGATCTATTCCACCTATTGCCGACAGTAAAGCCTGCTTTTGGGAGGGGCAATTTTGTAATACCTCAAGTGTTGACATAGAAAAAGGAGACTAAGCAAGATCTTCTACTATGTTATAATTTTGAGTAGCTCGAGCTCAAGGGTTAAATGTTGATTTATGCAGAACTGCCTTAGGAGGCTTTATTGTTAATTCTGGTGCAATGGGTAGTGGAATATTTTTTGATTCTATCAAAGTCGAAGAACTAGGTTGATTAGTGGCTTGATTATTTGATGATGATGGTGGATTACCATAATATTTATTACGCGTCTAAACCAAAACTTCATCTTTAGGTTTTGTAATGGATAACATTAATACCTGGGATGTGGAAGTATTTTCAGTTGCAACCATATTGGTATTCGGGTTCGGAAATGGATCTATCAATATTGTAGATTCAATAGAAGCTTTTAACAATTTAGAAACTTCTGAGCGGTGAGGACATTCCCTTGTAAAATGCTCATTGTCACATATTAGACATGGATAACAAGGTTTCTTTCCTGAAGTAGAGGAATCAGATGATTTCTCTTGAGGAGGGTTTTCTGTTTTCTTTTTATTTTTCCCTTTCTTCTTTCCTCCTGGTTGCCTTTGATTTTACCTTTGTCAGATGACACGGCATTAATCTTGGAAGAAGGAATCTTAGGTGCATTTACAGTTTGATTTTTGGAAAGTGATTGACTAGATGGTTTACTTTCCGTTTGCGTTCTCAAGGAATTGATCACATTGTCTTCGGCATGATAGTCCCTATTTGATGGTGAAGGTGGAATGGATTGATTTAGGTGCGGTGCATGTGGAATGTTGTCATAGAGCATGCCATATTGCATGTAAATTAAATCCAAGTATTGGGCATGAGCAATCACTTTCTCTTCTATAACAACTCAACCTTTAGCCACATCCTCAGTGATAAATGGAAATAAGGAATTAATAAACCACTCAGCTAAAAGATGATCACAAACATAGGTTTTAACAATGTGATGATGATGATGCCACTCATGAATATGATCTGATATGTGAGTAGAATTCGTTTGTTTAAAGTTGGTCAAAATTTTCGTTCCAGTTTCATATCTGATGGGTAATTGGAAGTGGGTCAAAAAGGTAGTGGTTAAATGGGTGAAATTTTTAAAAAAAGCTCTCGACAATTCAATATACCACTTAGCAGCCGAACCAATGAGTGTTCTTTCGAAAAGACAAGGTCTTACCGAATCATCATTCAAGGAGTTCGAAGAACACCATAAATGATAAGTCATAATGTGATTTGACGAGTTTTCTACAGGATTTCCATTAAACTTTGGAATATCAGAAGACAACTTATGAGGACTTACCGGCTACAAAGGTGAATACAAAATGGGATCATTTGTGAGCTGGTTTAAATCTGGTAATTCTAGTGTTACCACAAATGGCAACTACTGATTCAGATCAAGTTGAGCATATCCGGGATAGGATGGAATTTCCTGTGCCATAGGCCTTTGCATACCTGCATAAGGCTGGTATCCTTGATAAGGCGGCGGGACATATATGGTATATGGATTGAAACCAGGTTGACCTTGCATTTATCCATAACTAGTTTGGGCTTGATACACAGGACCCTGATACGCTTGATATTGTCCTTGCCTAGGTTGATCTTGGAAAGTAGACCCATATTGAGGTTGGACATTCTGAAAAGGAGGTTGTAGATACTGTGACTGCCAAGGTTTTGGGGTATCGGTTGTGAATTTTGATATTTCCCCCCAACACCAGTTTGACCACGCTGAGAATAAACTAAACCTATAGCAACTTGAGTCATTCCAGATAATGGTACACTAACCTGAGGTAATTGTACCTTAGAAACAAGAAGTTGTTGCATAACAGCCTGAGAAGTTTGGGTTTGCTGGCTCGAAACTTGTAGTTGCGAGATAGCGAAACTAACTTACATAGGTTGATATACAATAGAATGAGCTTGTATATGTTGTTCCATAGTCACGATAGGTTTGGTTGAAATAATTGGCTCAGTTTGCATAGGTTGCATTAGATACACAACCCTTGGTTGTAGTGGCATAGTTGGCTGCCACTGACAGACTCTAATGTTAGGATGACCTGAATATGGCGGGACATAACCATAGGGTTGTCCTCCTTGATAGGGAGGATGTTGTGAATAGGCATACTGCTGACCATATGGTGGAAATCCAGTGTTAAGAGGATATATGGGTGTTTATTCATTGTATTGCCTAATTTGATACTGATAAGCAGGATCAAACTGTTGTCCTTGATAAGAAGAACTAGGTAAAATTCCTGATGATGACATGGGTGATGACCATGGTACAAAAGACACCCCTGAGTGGATTCTAGACATAGACTAGTAACCAGCTAGGACAGACGACTGTCCATATAAATGTGACTCAGGTGTGGTTGTAAACATTGAAGAAGTAGAAGCAAAATATTTTGCTGCAACTAGATTAGATGAATTAGTCTGGGATGTCTGTGGTTGTTCTGCCATGGTTAACTGACCCAAAAGTTTACCTAATGAATCAAGTGGTATTTCAGAGGCAACAACAGAATGAGGAAGAGATTCAGAATAAAGATATAAACTAGGTCCAAAATTATGTGGAGTTCCAGGGTAGAATCTTCTTCAGATTCTTCCTCTACAACAATAAATCCAGGTGGAAGGATTTCACCGTCAGGTCAGAAAAAGACTTATGGTGTTAAAGGTGGAGTTTCAAGAACTACAAATGACTAAGGTATTTTAGTAACAACTTTAGAATGTTTAAGGTCAAAGTCCAGATGTTCTGGTAAAAGAACTTCAGTTTCAAGGGAAGGTTTGTGAACAACTTCAAGTTCAGAAACGTCTTCAGTTTCAACTGCTATGGATTCTAGATTAGATTCTAATTGAATTGGTTCAAGTTATGAAGCAACTTCTAGTTGATTAACTTCAAGATGTGGATCAAATTTAGGTACTTTTTCACTTGTTTCTGTTATAGTGGCCTCGGGTACTTGAGTAACTTCTTCTCGTGTAACAGATGTACCAGAAATAGTTGGAGTAATGTGAGGCTCAGTACTAGACATAATAGGTGGCTCTGGTAACTCAGATGAAGTACCAGAAACTTGTTAAAAGTGATATCGGGATGAGTGTAAACAAGAAGCTAAACGTAATAAATAAAAATTTAAAAGTAATATTAACCTAGTATCTAGGATGAGTGTAAATATTTAAATGTTGGCTCAATTAATAATAAAACTCTGTAGCAATAGAAATAATAAATTAAATTTGTTTTATTTTGATTTTGTTATTAACCTTTGAATAGGATTTGTTACAATCTTGTATTTCACAACCAAAATATTTTATAAAAACACAAATTCTTAACCATGAATAGTCATCCCCACTTTACCGTGAATATTATTAACTTGTTAAAAATAGGCTTTGTTACAATACCATGGGCCAATACCATGGCTTATCAATACCACATTACCAAAATACATAACTTATTTCACAATCAAAATATTTTATATCAGTATGAAACTATTCTTAACCATGGATATTCACGTCCACTTTACCATGGATATTATTAACTTGTGAATGTACTTTCTAACAATACCATGGGATAATATCATGTCTTATGAATACAACATGCCAAAAGCATATAACTTATTCCCCAATTAAAATATTTTATAATAGTATGAAAATGTTCTTAACCATGGATATTCACCCCCACTTTACCATGAATATTATTAACTTGTAAATAGGCTTTGTTACAATACCATGGGCCAATACCATGAGTTATCAATATCACATGCCCAAAACTCATAACTTATTTCACAATCAAAATATTTTATAACAATATGAAAATATTCTTAACCATGTATATTATTAACTTGCAAATAGGTTGTGTTACAATACCATACGACAATACTATGACTTATCAATACCACATGCCCAAAAAACATAACTAATTTCACAAAAAAATTATTTTATTTTAATTTATTACACCATAAGGCATTCCCCTCTAGAATCAACTCCCCTAATTGCCACCGTGTACTTGTCTCAACCATTCGATCAGATGTTAGATGATTGAAAAGTTCCAAACCATTAGATGAATAGTTAAGATAAGAAAAAACCTAATAGTTAGTTTCAGTTAGTTTCTTAGGTTCTTTTTTGCACCGTGTTTCATGTTGAACATAATTGCCTCAAATTTTTTTGAGTAGGCCACGTCTCTGAGAATCCCACTCTACTCGAGGAGATTGATGATTAACCCAACATTGATCTCACCATTGATAGTGCTAATGAAATCGACCCAGAGCTCAATCTCACCAAGGGTCGCGTTGGCATTGCTCCGAGAGAAGACGGTGGAGGCTGCCTCAGCCATGGTCATGGTCATCATTGATGAACCAAAGCTCGTCAATGGCCTCAGTGGCAAAAGCCTAGAAATTTTTGTGGCGATGGTTTCCTTCTGCTAGAAGTACGATGCTTCGAGGCTGCAATCCCTCTTTCAGTCTGAGGGCTATGAGGCGAAGCTCAGGATGAATGGTGACAAGTTGTGCATTATGACTAACCCCAATTACAATGTGAATTTATATTTCAAGACTCCAATAAAAGATTTGAGGGCGTGGTCGAGCACAAGCTCTTCTTGGACATGGCGCGACTATAATCATTACTCGGGTGGAAGGTGTTAGGGTCAATACCAAGTGATAAATTTTTAGGTTACCATGATGACTTTCGGTGTCTAGTAATTCCAACAAAAAGGTTGTAGATCCACATATTCCTGTCAATTCATTCTCTTTTGGGGCCGATTCCTGGAGATCTACGCTGATTGGGACCGTTTCTTCTCATTTAGTGTGCGAATATGAGTATCCTGGTCAACTAAGAGCGTAGGATTTGTTTACATGTGAGAGCATAGATTTTTCGTAACTTATAAGGTATATTTGATTTATGGCACCATCTCCATTATAATCAAGTGACTATAATTATATGTTCCACATTTTTTGTCTTTGTGATAACATTGTAGTTTATGACTAGGTCAAGGCTAGTTTACCTTGTAGATTTTGCATGCTATGAGCCTATTGGTGAGAGAAAATGTACTAGAGAAGTTTTATGTGTTGCTCAAGTTTGACTAATACGTTCTCTGAATCAAGCTTGGATTTTCAGAGGGAAATACTTAAGCATTCAGAGTTGGGAGAGGGGACATACTTACCTGAGGCAGTGCTGACAATGGCCCCAAATCCATCCATGGAAGAGGCTAGATAATACACAGATTAATGACACTTCATTAAATTATAAGTCCTAAATAAACACCGTATAAACAATTTTCCCCAAACATAACTTGTTTTTGAGAATTATGACACATGCAACCTTCTTTAGTGTATTGTTAAAAAAATGCACATGCTAGCAGGTTAGAAGGTTGTGAGCCTATCTAGGAGTATATGCATTAACACTTGACAAACTTGAAATACATGTTGGAGATGAATTGCTTGTATACAGTAGTAGAAGACTTGCTTATGAGGTTGACTTTATAGATCCCATTATCATATTTCTATTACAACAGTTTCTCCCATCCTATGTTAGTGCTTATGTCCTTGTGATAGGTTCCTAGGTGAATTATCAACTGGTGTTGTTGTGTTAACGATAATAGAGGGAAGAGAGTGCATGCTTTTTTATGTGGCAAGGGAGAGATGGCGAGAGAGTGAGGGAGAGAGGAGAGGGGGGAAGACAGAGAAGAGGAGAGGAGAGAGATAGGAAGAGAAAGGGAAGAGAGAGACGGAGAGAGGGAGGGATATAGTGACAAAGTTGGAGGGAAGAGAGGGATGGAGAGAGTGAGGGAGATAGTGACAAAGTTGGAGGGAAGAGAGAGAGGGGGACATAAAGATGGAGGAGAGAGAAAGAAGGAGAGAGGGAGGGAGATAGTGGAAATGTTGATGGGGGGGGGGAGAGAGAGAGAGAGAGTATCCCCATAGGGAGGTGGGAGAGAAAGGGAGAGAGAGGGAGGAAGAGGGAGAGGACTCAAGAGAGAGAGTTGTAGTTGGAGGGGGGAGAGGGGGAGGGAAGAAGAAATACATACATGGAGAAAGGTGGAGAGAGAGAGGGAGTGAAAAGTGTGCAAAGGAGAGAGTGGGAGAGGAGAGAAAGATGGAAGAGAGAGGGACAAAAGGGGAAGAGAGAGAGAAAGGAAAGACAGAGGGAGGGAGGAATAGATAGATATAGCAAGAGAATGTGTATGTTTTGGGGGTGAGATAGAGAGAGGGAATATGAATGAGACACATAGATACAAACATATATATTATATAATATTATATAATGAACCTAGGTCCATGTTAACCCTAGATCTATCAAGTGTCGAGAGGGATCAAATCTATCGAGGTGCAATCCTTTCCACAAGTTTGACACTCAAAAAATAGGTTTGAACTTGGACAGATTGGATCCCTCTTGTCACTTGAGAGATACAAGGGTAAGATGGGTCTAAGCTGGTCAATATTGATATTAGACATAGGAAGTAAGGGAAAGAGAGAGAGAGAGAGAGAGAGAGAGAGAGAGGGATACAAAGATATGGTGAGAGAATGTGTATGTTTGGGGGGTGAGATAGAGAGAGGGAATAAGAAAGAGACACAGATGCAAACATAGATATTATATAGTATTATATAACCAACCTAGATCCATGTTAACCCCAGATCTATCAAGCATTGAGAGGGATCAAATCTTTCAAGGTGTAATCCTTTCCTCCAGTTTCACACTCAAAAAATAGGTTTGCGCCTCGAGAGATTGGATCCCTCTCAGCACTTGACATATTGGAGGCTAAGATGGATCTAGGTTGGTCAATATTAATATAAGTAAGGGATAGAAGGGGAAGAGAGAGAGAGAGAAAGGGAAAAGAGGGAGGGAGGGATATATAGATATAGTGGGAGAATGTGTATGTTTGGGGAGTGAGATAGAGAGAGGGTATAGGAAAGAGACACATAAATACAAACATAGATATTATTTAGTATTGTATAACCAACCTAGATCCATGTTAACCCCAGATCTATCAAGCGTTGAGAGGGATCAAATCTCTCGAGGTGCAATCCTTTCCTAAATTTCCACACTCAAAAAATAGGTATGCACATGGAGAGATTGAGATTGGATCCATCTCAGCAATAGATAGATCCTAGGCTAAGATTGATCTAGACTAGTCAATATTAATATTAGATATAGGAAGTAAGGTTAGAATAAGTGAAAATTGAAATACTTTAGTTCTCTAACATCAAGTTTACTAACATTCTTAGAATAATTGATCAATTAGCTAAGAAACCAAGTATAAAAAAGTTTAGGAGTAATTTTTTATTATTATTTCAAATGCTAGATTGAAATCGATGTACCCACATATCCTTATCAAGATCAATATTAGACATAAGAAGTAAGGTTATTAGGAGGTGGGAGGTATTTTTAAATGGTAAAAATTGAAATCCATTGGTTCTCTAACATCAAGTTTACTAGAATAATTGATCAATTTACTAAGTAACCAAGTATTTATGGAGAAAAATAGTGTTAAAGTATTTTTTTCTTTAACTCCCAATGTTGGAAGATTAAAAATTAAGACTTTAGTTATTAAAATATCAAGGACCTCGGCTCAAAAATTGAATTAGGATTTGTAAAATTAGTTTTACATGAAATTGATAATTAAATGGTTCCATCTAATAATGGTAGGCCTATGTGAAAATATGTAAGATATATTATTTGCTAAACCTTAATTGGAGTACTCCTATTCAAATGATATATGAATATGTGTATTGTACTACTCCCCATTTAGTAAGCTAAAGGCAAAGAATGAGGGAGGAGTCCGACATGACTCATTAGAGATCCAAAACATGGAATTAAAGAAACCATCTACTAACATATAAAAGAATAATTTAAAATGACGCTATTTTGAATCACGTTAATCCATAAAACTATAATAAGTCAATGCATTGTTAAAAAATAATAGTAATTTAAATTTTATTTTATTATCAAATAATTTTATTAAAAAAAATATTCTTTAAGTGAGATTTTTTGAAAATTTTTCAGTTTATTTGGCAATTTAATTTGTCACAATTTGTTTTGTCAAGGATTCATCTCAACCACAGATTTGACATGTCACACTCAAAGTGCCCCAAGAGTTTTGGGTGAGCCTTGAATTCATATACAAAATAAAAAATCTAGTTTAAACAACATAAATTAAAATTTAACCACAAGTAATTTTACCAGATTCAGGTCACAAATATTTTAACCCAAAACTCCAAAAAATCACACTTAAAAACTACTAAAAATAATAATATATAATTAAATAAATACACTAAAATTACCTATTATTTATTTATAAAAATTATATATTTATTTATTTATTTTTAATATTTTAGTAAAGCTAATTTAAAGTTCCTTTCAAAACTTCCAAAATGCACCTTTTACCTTTCCTTCACCAACGTGAATTGAATTAAATTCTGAAACAAACTCAATTTCCAAAAACTTCAGTGATGTATCCGAATCCAATTAGAAGACAAATACAAAGATCCAAAAGACTCTACAGTTAACAAGGAGGCTGGAAACCTTTTCAGATCTCCACTGTTGCAGCAGCCATATTTATACCAGCAAACTTTCGGGGTATTACGAATTCAATCCACTCATTAGTGGACAGGTTCAACATATAACAAAAGTGACGACGAGAACCAGGGGCAGAAAGTTTAGTCCCAAAAATATGGCCGCGCCACTGTGCAGTATAGGGCGCAACACTCCGAAGACCACTTTGAATAACAATCTCATTCTCTCCAGCATTATATTTCATTATATACAAATCCCCAGAAGCAACCACGCATGAAAAGAATGATTGCTCGATCGGAAATAGATAATCCGTGGTCCAAACGCCCGTTTTTTCACAAAAAAATTCTACATTATTTGCACTTTCGCACAAGAACTTTTCTCCCAGAAAAACTCCACGGCACGCGCCTTGTAGTTGGGTCATTGGAGGAAGTGTTTCCCATCTGTCTTCTTCCACATTGTAAGCCTCTGCTGTGCGCAAGTCTTGGGCAATGTCGGTCCCTCCGGCAACGTAGATAAACCCCGTAGAGGGAGATACGGAGCAGGCGAAGTTGTACCTTTGAGTGGGCATGTCGGTTCCTCTGCGCCATTTAGCAGAAGCGAAGTCAAAAAGATACACAGCCTTCATGTCTCTGGAGCTTTCTGGATAACGTCCGCCGATGAGAACTAGCTTCCCATTAACGCAAACGCAGGCACATAACAACGGAATATTTCCAGTAGGGAAGTTGAGATTCTGACGTAACATTTCCCAAGTGCGCGTGACAGGGTCTATCACTACTATTCGGCGGACATTTTCAACTGCTCCCCTGTTCCTGTTCTCCTGTTCCTGGAGCATACATATCAACTGTTACCCTGTTCCAGTGCTCATTCTGTCCTTGTAGAACTTGGGGTCGCTCACTATCTCTTTCCATTTTCTGCACACCAGTTTGAGCGTAGAGTGCCATTTGTAGGGCACTCTAAGCAAACATTCTCGAGCTATATCCTCTGGAAGATTAGGAATGATCTCCTTCCGTTGCTGGAGTGCTATCCTCTTTGACCTACGCAACATCGTGTTGGATTTGATCTGAAATAAAAGAAATTAAACGACAGCACAAAACTGAAGGCCAATAATCATTACTAACATCTTCGATAATGGAATAAAAAAATCATGAAAATCAACTAGGGTACAAAACAAAACAAAAGTAACTTATAATCAATATATGGCTCAATCCATCTGTTTTAAATTACAACCTGATATTTTTATGATACATAAAAATAAAAAGATAAATTCATCGTAATGGAAATGTTGAATAAAAACGTAAATTCAACATGCAAATATTTCGAGATGATTCTGACAAAATACCAAGATAAAAACTTGTCAATACTACTCGAATGTGATTGTGGTCATTCCAAACCATGAACCTTTTACTAATCGATACTATCCAATCAAATAGAAATAGTGAATCAATGAGAGTTAAGATACAGGGAAATTGCTTATAGAAAGACATCACAATGGTAACATTGATCGATATTCTTCCCATAGAAATTGTGATTCACTTATAAAATAATGGAAAAGTCGAGAATAACTTGTAAAATAAGTGAAAGGCTGAGAATTATTTATAAAATAATAGAAAATTTGAGAATCATTTGTAAAATAAAATAATGGAAAAATAGAGAATAACTTGTAAAATAATGGAAAAATAGATAATCACTCGTAAAATAACCGAAAACTCATGAATCACTTGTAAAATAAGGGAAAAATCATAAATCAATTCAGAATCACTTGTAAAATAATGGAGAAATCACGAATCACTTGTAAATTAATGAGAGAAATTGCTTATAGAAAGACATGAGATCAATCAATCAGAAAATTGATGGATATTCTAGTACAAATAGTAAATCACTTGTAAAATAATGGATTTATCCGAAAGACATTCATTCTTCAATATAGATCACAAAAGTCTCAATTGAACAATAATGAAAAAATTGTGAATCGCTTGTAAAAAAATGAGGGTTAATGTATAGGGAAATTACTTACAAAAAGATAGTGACACTTTGAAGCACACCCTCCAACACTTATAAAATAATGGAAAAATAGTGAATCACTTGTAAACTAATGAGGGTTAATATATAAAGAAATTATTTTTCTTTTTCCCACATTAAAAAACCATTTCTAAAATAATATAGAAACCTTGAATCGCTAAACTAATGAGGATTAATATATAAAGAAATTTCTCTTCAAAACAATGATGGATACTCTTCCAATAGAAATTGCAAATCACTTGTAAAATAATCTGAATATAGAACCATAAAGAATAGATGGAAATTGCTTACCAAAAACAGTGAGGACAATCAATCAAAATAATAATCAATATTCTGCAAGTAGAAATAGTGAATCACTAGTAAAATAATGAAGGTTAATATATAGAGAAATTACTTAGAGAATCAATGGGAAAACTCATCAATGTTCTCCAAGTAGAAATCTTGAATCACTTGTAAAATAATGGAGAAACAATGATTCACTTGTATAATAATGAGAGTTGATATTGTAGGCTTTAACATCGTACATAAAAAACAATTACGAGAGGATAACACATAAAACAAATATACACAGAGATCTTGAATCACTTGTAAAATAATGGAGAAACAATGAATCACTTGTATGTTATGCCTCTTAACCTGCAAAAGATACCTAAATATATGCGAAGAAAAGAGACCGAGAACAGAGAATGGAAATGACTTTATTATTCAGAGAGAAATGTTCACTTGGCTCTTTGAGGGGGCAACCTCGAATAGAACAGAGCTCGATTACAAAAATAAGACACGATGCTCCTCCCAGCGAGTTACTATCCTTTATATATGACTCCTACAAGTAACACCACGGGTCAATACTGCTTATTACTAATACCATCTATCTAATACTACGGCCCATTTGCAACTAACTGTGGTTCCTTT
>APFE030991951.1:0-13632 GCA_000404065.3 Pinus taeda | reverse complement strand
TGCCTTCTTAGGGAAATATGAGATCTTTGCATTTGTCAAAGCAGAGCATATTTGGACCTTTGATATCCAATCATGAAATATGAAACCTATTGGTATAGGTATCCAACACACTCAGCATAAACAAAATAGTTACCATCATACAAAAGTGCCAAATGATAACTTAAACATTCACGCTTTCATATATAAACAACTGAACATAACATATTACTTGACGCATAAGAAGCAATCATTAAGAGATAAAAGTACCATTGATAATAAGTCCTACTCATGAGCTTCAGCAATATAGATTTATCTTCTCATAATTCAATATCTACTAAGAGTACAAAAGTGCATTTCAATAGCAGACATTAAACACAAATATCAATAAATCTCGTTCCATTCATTCATCAAAACCTCCTCAGAGGGTGCAGAAGTGCATGTTCTGAAGAACTGTTTTTGACAAATTTCTGAACCCCTTTCTAAATGCATGAGAGGGGTTTAAATACTAGTTAACTAAAGACTAAAAACAGTTTATTACAAAAATATAGGAGGAGGTTTAAATGACCATCCTCATCTAAGGCAAAAATAAATCAAAATAAAACTAAAACTGTATCTGAAAATTAACTATGCATCCATTCTCTTAGATCACAAGCATCGAGCATCGGCTTCAAGAGTGTCAGTTGGCTGACCTCCGATTTTAATTGTCCTGTAAAAACAAAATCAGCAAGCGTTGGCACTATCTTCTTGGCAGAATTTGTAAGGCATTTCAGAGTCATACATTGACTATGTGGTTTCACCAAGTGTTTCCAGTAAGTATCCCAATTTAATTTGGATAACTTTTTTATTGACTCTACCTTTTCTTCAGCTTTATGTCTCCAACTTTTCTGCAGTTGTTGTGCTTTCAGGAGAAATCCTAGAGCAGTTTCCAATATCAGGTTGGCTCTGTGTAGATTTTCATTGACATAGTCAATGACATTGTTTGTTGTTGTCACTACTTCTTATGTTGCCTGTTCTGCCTTTTTGATCTGTGCACCCCACTTGTTGAATAACATTTCTTTGTGGGATTCATTGATCTTGAGCAATTATTCTTTCTTGCCTTCCTCTGATTCCTGCCACTTCAAATAATCAGAGACTTTCTTATCAATTAAATCATAATCAAGTCGCAAATCCATGACTTGACTTGTAATTTTGTCGCTCATCTTGAAGTGAGAGTTCCATTGTGATATTCTTTGGCAAAGTGCCTCCTATTGTTGCAAGAGTTGATCATTCAAGGCAAGGGCTTCTGTGATAAATTTTGTGACTTTGGGCTCATCTTTGTGATTTTCTATTATGGCCTGTAATTGCTACTCTTTTTCGGCTAGACTGCTTTGATAACCCAACTGCACCTGTTGAAAGTCCTGTTGTAATTTTTTCAAATTTTCTTTTGCTTCCCGGCTAGTGCTGGCCTGTTGTAACTGTTGCTATAAAAATAGGATTTTATCCTCTTTATCCTTAAGCAATAGTTGTACTTCGGATGCTTTATCAATAGTAGCAGAAGCATAAGCTCCTGCGATCTGGGATAACTTAGTCAGGTTTTCTGTCGGATTTGTGGTAGGTCTCGCCAAAGGACATCCAGCTACTTTGCCTTAGGTGAGAGCACGCTGTCTAGTTTTCATTTCTTTCTCTATCTCCTGACCACTGCTTTGTACTGCAGACTGTAAAACACATCTAGAGGAGGGATTTCCTCTATCTTCAGCATAATTTCAGATGATGGAGCTATGGGAATGTGCTCAGTTTCTGGAGCATTGAAAACTGTTTCAATGACCATTTCTGTCATTGTCTGTGCTGGATTCCTTGGTGTCTCCATGTTTTGCTCCTCGGTGTTGATCAATTCATTACATGTTTCCCACTCTTTCTCCAGCTCTGTTATTAATGGCTTTGTTGGCTGGATGAGGTGAGTGGGAACTTTCACCTGTGTTGGTGACAACACTTGTTGCTCTGGATTTTCTTTAGATTGGGCGATATCCTTGACTGATCCTTCACTCTTATTGTGGTCACTTTATGACCATCTGGACCCTTCTAGCGATTCTCTTCCAGACTTAGATTTAGATCTATCTGGCTCCGAGCTTCCACTTATACTTATGCTGGGAGTGGGTTCCCTTATTGGTTCTAACCACAACGTGTCTAAGGGGAGGTTTTCCAATCTTCGTTCTCTATAGAGTTTAAACTCTTGGAATTCTGCTGGGCCAAACTAGATTTGGGCCATGTGTAAGATGTCTTCGAGTGTGTTCTTCTGCTAGAAGATGTCGTCGAAGTGGTCATCTTCCTTAGTGAACACCTTTATTTTAACAGCCGTAGTAAAATTCTTTATTACATCAAAGGGATCAAACTGCCTCCTTGGGAATTTAAACAATTGTAGACACAACATGTTGTCTACTGCTCTGAAAGCATGACCTAGATCAAATAATGCAAAAGCCCCACAGGCGACAGGGAATTGTGGTCAGATTTCCTTTTTCTTGTCTTTTAGTTATTTGCTCATTCCTCCAACCCCACAGGTTAGGCTACTTCACGGGCCATTAACTTTTTAAGAACATATAAGGGAAGTACATGAGATGAAGAAATGCTTCCGAATACTCTGATATAAGTGAGAAATTCTTCTCCGAACCATCTTCTGACATGGAGAATATCAATCAGCTCCGGGAGAAAATCTTGGGGCATCTTTATTATACAACATTTTGTGAATGGGTAGCATAAATCCATGGTAGATTCTATTAAAATAAGGGGTAAACTTAGAATCCCATAGTTCCTTATGGTAGACTTGAATGTGAAAGGGATTCTGTACTGTCCATTTCCAACCCATGAGAGGAAATCTAGAAACAAAGCAGATAGCATCCATGACATAAGCAACTAAAAAGAAAGGAGGAATCCTTTTAGACCAATAATTCCAAATAGTGGAGGCTAAGTTATTAGACAATGTTTGAGCCCAGTCCATAATAGTGGTGTTGGTAGCCACATCCAGTAGGGGTAGCCACTCAGATGAAAATTTATTGATATCAGGTTCCAAAAATACTACATAACATTGCAGTAGCGAAACAATAGGAGAGGAGAGGGAACCAGTACTATACATACCATGTTTGTCCTTTTTTAAAGGCTCTTCCTTTGCTGACCAGCTTTTGGTGCATTCCGCCAAACCTTCGTTTTCGTTGGCAAATTTTTCCATGAACTGTTTGTTATAGCTAGCCCGCGGCTCTGGTAAATGATACATGCATCTTAAATTCTATGGGGTAAATGACCCAATAGCCTCCTGGTTTCGAGACTTGAATTTCCTGTATGTTATATCATCGTCATCTATTACCCATTTGACCATATCTATATAGGGAAGTATTTTAGGCCTTGCTGCTATACGTTGTATGAATGAGCATGCAAGCTCTGTAAGTGATGCTTCGGATGACCCACGTGCATCTGCCGTGACTGTAGCCTCCATAACTCTTGGGTTTTCTTCCTCTAGCAGACTGTACATGCCTTCCTAAGTAGATATGCCTACTTCTCTAGTACAGGTGGTATCCGTAAATAATGGAGTCATCTCTATTTTCTTAGTAATCGGAGCTTTTTCTTTCTTTCCCATCACGTTCTGCGCACTGCTCTGTATATTGTTCTGCTTACTGCTCCTGTAAGTTCACAAGTAGGGAACTAAGACATAATGAGAAAGATAATGAATAATGGTAAGTAATAAGGTGACAGGAAAGCTCTTAATTTCAAAATCATATCAAATATATCACCCTACGTGAAACAACCTTTCACTCAGATCTAAATCATTTCTCATAAATAACCATCAATAAACCACTAAGTTGACATTAATGCCCATAACTCGGTATCGGATTACGAGAAATATTTCATTGAATGATGAGCCCTGTTGATCTGCGATAAAGCGATTTTGTGATTTGCTTCGCAATATCGCAGATCGCCATATCACTAATCTTTATCGTTAACAATCATTTGTTTCATTATGTGACTGCGAGATGTGATTTGCGAGATGCTTTATCGCATATCGCAGAATCGGGACGTTTTATCTTAGGTGGTGCTGCGACATATGAAATCTGCGATATTCGATGAGTCTGTCTGGCACACAATCTCGCATCATCGCTTTTTCACAATTCCAAAAGTTTCTTTATAAGATGTCCTCCTTTACCCTTTTGCGATGCGATGTTCATTATTAAGAGAACAATTTTATTTGAGACTTATCATAATACTTAAGATTTTGCGTTTGCGAATGTTTTTCCTAAGTTTATGATAGTGCATTTTATTAAAAGGGAATTCTAAGTGCTAGTTTTTAGTTTTTTAGAAGGGTCCCCATTTATTTAGTGTTAGTACTAATACCAAATAAAAAGGGGGGTTGTTGCTCACCACAACAGAGAGCAAGATATTATTGGCCATATTTGTTTTCAGATTTATATAAGATAGTCATGAGCTGCCATGAATGTCAAGTTTTTCAGGGAAAAAGGAAGTTGCTTCCTCTTCCTTTGAAGTCGATTGTAGTAAACGCACCTTTCCAGTTGTGGGGACTTGACTTAATAGGAGAAATTTGTCCTACATCATCAACACAACACAGATGGCTTTTGATGGCTATCGATTACTTCACCAAGTGGATTGAAGCCATTCCAACAAGGAAAGCCACAAACATAGTACTCATTCAGTTTTTAGAGTCCAATATCTTGTCTCGTTTTGGTTTCCCTCACAAGATTATTACAGATGATGGAGCAGCATTTAATTCAAAGAAAATGGTTGAGTTTTGCAATAAATACAATATCACATTGGGTCATTCCACAGCATACTACTCGCAGGGCAGTGGACTAGCTGAGTCTTCAAATAAATCCTTGGTAAACATTATTAAGAAGATGTTGGAAGCAAACAAAAAGAATTGGCATTGAAAGCTTGTCAATGCTTTATGGGCCGACAAAGTGATTAGTAAGAAATCAATAGGTATGTTTCCTTTTGAGTTGGTATATGGTACTGATACAGTGTTTCCCACATCCCTTGTGTTAGTGACAGTCTTTTCATACTTGCATCAGGGATCAAAATCTGTTTTTATTTTCATAGTAGGAGTCCCATACTATAAATTTTTCATCATTCCATTAGGTCATGATATATGGATTCACTGATGGTTGTTTTCTCTTTAGCTCCTCCCTCATAGACTATACTTGTTGATCCTCAATCTGCAATCCATTTCATTAGGTCCTAGGGTTTGATTTTATTAGGTCTAGGGTTTCATTACCAAGGACAAAAAACTGATTTTCAAATGTAAATAAAGGTTAGCAAGGGCATGAGGATGATCAATAAGTCAAGCATGATGGCTTGGAACTCATAGCCTACTGAAAATATTGTTTTTGTAACCTAATGTAATTTTCACCTCAAAAACATGTTTTTGGGGTGAAAACAGAGTATTTTGAATTTGTTTATATTTCTTATGAAATATTAAGTTTTTATATGTAATAATGGCTCCCAACTGCTCCTAATTATCTGTTCCTACTACCTAACAAAAAAACACTGCAAAAATCAAGTCAGCATGAGCATTGATCCACCTGCAAAGACAAAATGAGAAAAGGCATTAAAAAGCAGAGTTTTGAAAAAGACAAGGAACATTTGAAAGTGGGTTTTTCTAAAGTGAAAAATCAAATTTGTACTCATATATAAGCCCTCACATTCCATTTTCTAAGTCATTATGTTCATCATGCAAGCAAAGAAGTCCAAAGGTAAGAGCAAAAGGTGAAATTCAAGTGAGTTTGAGTAGAAGAAAATAGGCGTTGCACATAGGGAGTAAGGCGCGGTGCTTCTGGAGAAAATAGGATGGCATTGTGCGTAGGGGACAAGGCGCTGCACATAGAGCAGGGCACTGCGCTCCTGGAAATTTTCAGCAATTCACATTTACAAAGGCGCTGCGTGTAGGACTAGGAGCTGTGCATTTGGGTGAAGGTGCTGCGCATTGGGCAGTAAGCCACCAAATCATCCATAACACCAAAAAGTTCACCAAATTCTCTACTATTTCTTCTTTTACAAGTAAGTTTCCCTTCTCCACTTTATTTTTAGCTTGCACAATGAAATTTCTAGACATTTTCTTCACACTTAAATTCAAACCCTAGTTTCTTCTATAAAACCCTAACTACTTTGTTTCCCATCACCCATCACTAGAACTAAAAACCCTCTTTACACCATTACATGTCCCCTCATCCATATCCCCTCATTATATCTCATTATATCCCTCATCCTAAAAAATGTTTCCCTCACTCTCTCATAATTCATATTTTGTCTAAATCTACCCTAAACACATCCCTACAACCCTAAAGACTCCCACTCATTCCCTTCAACCCTTTCTAAAGGTATGCAACTAAAAATATTGTAAACATGGATAGAGAAGATCATGAATATGAAGAGGAAAACACAACTAGTGGCAGTTTAGCAGATAGAACCAGGCAGCACAAAAAACCTCATAAGGGAGGAAATATCACAAGAGAAGAGCCAACAAACCTAAGGGAACTGCAAGATTTTCAGTTGGTTGTTTCATGTTTTAGATATCTTGGATGCTATGAGTTTTGTGAACAAGTGGAGAGAGTCCAATATCACCCAGAGCTCACCAAACTCTTTATTTCTCATCTTCAAAAGAACAAAGTGAGTCTTGCAGGGGTAACTTTCACAGTTTCACCATCTATCATTTCAAATTCCACTTGGATTCCTAATGTTGGTGAGAGGTGGTATAAGGCCCAGGATCTTGATGAACATTATTATGAGCCTTACATTAAACCTCAGTACAAAAATCAGGTGAAAGAGGCTTTTTCCTTTCAAATTTCTTGAGAACAAGTATGTCCCCCTGATGAGAATCATCATCGAATATTTCACTTGTGAGGGCAGATTTTCCAGGTTGTACACTTACCACATCAGGCTCCTCATGCATTTTACAAGGGTGAAGGCGTTAAAACTCCCATACTTTTTGTTTAGAAACATTGAGAAAATGGCTTACCTTGTGCAGAAGAAGCCATACCCTCAGTAGATGAGCAGCATCTATCACTACTCCTTGATCAAAATTATTGTTCTTCATCATCACAGTCTCCTCAACATCCCTTGGGAGACATTTATTGCTTATGACATGTTTATGGGTCCCCAGATTCCTCCATCAGTGTTTCAAGAAACAGGTGGGCCTTCTAGTCATGTGGAAATGGGGAAAGAGATCAAGGAGACAAGAGCTTCTGAGGTGCCAGTTTACTTGACCTATCATAGAGGCACAAGGAGATTATTTGCAACTACTAGGCAAGTGTTTGCTCCACGGGATGTGGAAGGGACATTGCCTTCTTCATCAGTTCATAGGCAAATGCTAGCTCCACAGGATGTAGAAGGGGCTATGCCTTCTTCATCGACACAACAGGTACAGGTACAATAGTTTCACAAGGGAAAGGAAAAGATGTCGGATGATGATGAGGAGGAAATGGACTTCGAGTTGGCAGCACATAATGAGCTTGAGCAGTATGACATTGAGACCATTGACTTAGAGGCTCAGGAGAGGGAGACAATAAAAGACATCATCATATGGGAAAAGGAGGCTCAAGTGCAGGCTTTGATGGACAACTTAGAAAGGGCCAAATATGCCATCACACATTTAGATCAAGAAAACAAACAATTGAGTGACAAACAAGTCCTCATGAAGCTGCAAGTGCTCAAGGAAAAATGACAAAGTGACAAAGAAACACAAGTCACTTTGATCCCTATTGAGGAGGAGATAGAAGAGGATAGAGGAACTTGTCTTGAGAGGGTTAACCTACACCTTGAGAAGCCGCTATAGAAGGCCAATAGAGATAATCATATGCTCAGACATATGGCCTATCATTACAGGACTGGCAATATGATTTGCAACATAAGAGTCAAGAAGTTGAAAGCTAAGGCGTACCTTGAAGGGAAAGAAAGAGGAAGATAGGCTTAGGATGTTGGCTGAAGCCTCCTTGGCTCATCAAAGCACATGATGGTGGTGCTTCACACAAACTTTGGGCAAATTTTGTCATTTGAAAATTTTGAATTTTAATACATAGGAAAACTACCCAGAAGCGTAGCGCCACCGGTGACACGCTTTTCCTAGGGGCATCCAATAGAGGAATGGCTTAAAGTTTTGGATTCAGGGTAGTGAGGACATGCACCCTAGCAATTTTCAAAAGTTTTGGAGCAGAATTGGTCCACCTAAAGGTCCAAAAACACCCTAATAATGACCTTTCTGCCACTTTTTGGACACACATAAACTGCCTCGGGAGAATCAGGTTTTTAAGGGTCAAATGAGCTCCACATGCCGACATGCTATGTGTTCAGGAAAGTATACTTGAAGACCTTTCTAATGAGCTATCATGGGATCAATTTGGATGTTGGGAAGGCCTTCAAAATGGACTTGAAAGTGGCACTACGCGTTGAGTCAGTGGCACTGCGCGTAGAGCAAATTTTGCTCAGGATGTCTATTTTTCCAATTTTTGACTATGATCATGGATTTTCTCTCATGGTGAACGATTTATTATTGTGAATGATGTCATGGCTTGTAAATATTATGGTTAAAAAGTTGTAGAGGGTAGATTCATTGCTTTAGGAGTTAGTTTGAAGACAAATGAATCAGTTTTTCACTTTTGGAGGCAAGTTGTTGATAATGCCTATATTCTTGTTCCTTGTTTAGTATCAGTTAAAACAACTCCTTTTCTCATGGATTCGACCCCTGAGGCTAGGATGAGTTGTTTTGATGACTATATCTTGTGTTTTCTTAGTCATTTTCAAGGGTTGGACTCACTTGGATGCTCAGTGCTTGATTGTACATCATTGTAAGTAGTTTGGCAAGGAAATTAATAAGATTTGCAACAATTTTTATGGGATCCCTATGGTATGGAGTTCTAGCATAGTTTCTTCTTGTATAATTATGTGTTCATATGTTTTATTATGTCTCATTCATCTAATTTCTTCTAGTTGAATGTTTTCAAGTCAAATAGGTAGAATACATTAATTTTGATGCTCTGCCTTGGGAAAACACATAGTATTTCATGTTTTTCTACTGTTTAAGAAGGATCCATGACCTCCACATGCCCTTCTTAGCTTCTCACCAGTCAAACAGCTCACACCATTAAGCTTAAATTTCTAAAGCCTATGCCTATGTTGCCCCATAGAACACCCTGCATTTCCGACCTAATTTCCTAGACCTAGATTACCCAGCTCCATCTGATCCATCGAAGCACGAAAAAATTCAATCAAAATATTTCAAGCTACTATACCTAGCCTTAAATCCTTTACCTGATCCAGTCATCTTAACTGAGATCCTTACGGAGAGAGCCCTCTCCCGGCCTACTAGGGCTAGCTACTAGGCTAAGCTTGGTTTGTGGTTAACCTGGAATTGCCTCGCTTTAGCCTAAGGTCAATCTAGGTGATAACATAGTGGCGACTTCGCTGGGAACTCGAAATCCAAATCACCCCAGTAGTATATTTCATTTAAATTCTTGAACTTTGGATGATGAGTTTTAGAATTTCTATGCTAACATAGGAAAGTTGTAAATCAATATAGAAAAAATTCAAAATTTGAGCATACTAGCTTCGAGAAGGTACACCAGGTCCACCCCAAATCCGAATCCACCAGTCATTGTCAATGATCCTCACAATATTGGGAAGAAACATAGGAAAAATACAGAGAAATTTGGTGTTGTTGAAGAACAATTGACTGAACAATCAAGTGAAGTTGTTATTCCTCATGTCCACTCACTCCCGGAAAGGTTAGATACTCTGCAGGATCTTGAAATTGATATAAATTTTGAGAAAATTTTGTTTCGAAGTAAGTCTTTGAGTTTGCTTGATCAAATAGTTTTTGACTCTTAAATATCTCTTGATAACCCTCCCAAAGATTTGTTTGCCCAAAGTAAATCAAGATCACAGATTATCCATGCTCATGATTAGTTACAAAATCTTGTCTGAAACGTAGACACTTGGGTGAAACACAAGCCATCCTTTCATTTTTGTAGTACCTCTTTTACATCTACTGTAACTCAAACAATCCCCTACCCGCTGATTTAATCTTTGCAGATTGTTAATACACCTGTTGTTGTTGCTCCATTAAATATATCAAGTACCACAAATCTTGCTTTAAATCCACCTCCAGTCATGGCTGCTCGGTATGCACCCCTTGTTTTACCCCAGAATATCGGTGCTATGCCTGTTGATTACCAAAGCAAGATACCTCTTTTTGATGCTACTCAAAACATCATCACAGCTTAGCAATATGTTGATAGAATGAATGACTTTTTTTACCTCCATGAGGTAGAGCTAGAAGATGTGACTATGAGATTGTTTGTTCAAAGCTTTGGAGGTGAAGTTTGAAAGTGGTTCAGAGCTTTGCCTGTAGCCTCTATCACGACTTTGCCAGCCCTGCATAGGCAATTTTTGGATCATTGGGAGGTAAATAAGAATCCACTCCAAATTTCATCTGAATATGAAAATATAAAAAGGAATATTGGTGAAAGTGTGCAAGATTACTGTGTGAGGTTTAATGCAATCTACAATGCTATTCCGGCCAACATTAAACCACCAGAGGGATTAGCCTTTCTCAAGTTTCCAAATGGTTTCAATGCTGACATGGCATATCAGTTACGAGAAAGAGATCCCACCACACTTGAAGATATGCAAAAAAACACAGTAAGTGTAGAAGCAAATTTGCTGGCCATAAGAGTGAGAATGAGAACTAAATAGAAGGTGACTATAAAAGAAGAAACATCTACCTCAGATGTAAATATGGATACTTTGATCCGAAAAGTTGAGAAGATGGTTGATCAGTTGACTATTGCAAATAGACTTGAAACACCAATAAGGAATCCAAACTTTAGAGGACAGCAGCAGCCCCAATTCCAGATCAAGCAGAGGGAACAAAAGACACAAGACCAAACAGCACAACAACAACAGATCAGAACTCCTTTGCTGCAAAACTATGTTCACAGAATTGAAAAGGAAGATGACGATGACCTAGTAGTTGAAGAAAACCATTTCTTCACTGCTGATGGTATGCCC
The DNA here is from genome assembly GCA_000404065.3 of Pinus taeda. NCBI lineage: Eukaryota > Viridiplantae > Streptophyta > Pinopsida > Pinales > Pinaceae > Pinus > Pinus taeda. Next base: position 2,616 of record APFE030991951.1, on the reverse strand, counting down.
ATTTTTCTGACGGAAGATGAAGAACATGCATAGGTTCCAAACACCCAAAGGGATGAAGATTACATATTATCAAATGAGGTAGTCTTGGAGGACAAGTCAGATGATTATCAACAAGGATATATGAATGCTTTGACAGCAAAATGGAGGCAATATTCTCTGAGGAGCAGAGATGTACCAATCAGTCCCATTCAGAAAAGGAAAGCGCTACGATCGAAGAATGACTCCTCAAACATTCAGAAGAAAGGGAAAGACGCTACTGATCCGAGTTCCAGCAAAGTGTCATCAGCAAATAACACCACAAACGGGAAGAATAATCAGCAAAATCCAGTGAAAGAGAAAGTGGAGAAGAAGGATCTCACTGTCAAAGAGGTAGAAAAAGTTTCATCCTTTAATTTAGAAAATGAAATTGCTAAATTAAAAGTATCCATTCCTTTGACTAAGCTGGTTAAGAATAGCAGTTATAAACATCAAGTGTCTAGAATTTTGCAAATAGACCCTTTGTCAAATATGGTAAATGTAGAAGATGATTGTCCTGAGCTCATTTTTGGTCCAGCCATAGAAGGTCAATCTGGAGATAGTGAAGTTCCTCCTTTTTATTTAAGTCTCAGATTGCATGAATACATTCTCCATAATGCCATGTTTGATTTTGGAGCTTCTCATAACTTGATGCCTAAAGCCATTATGGAGAAGTTGGACCTAGATATTACCTAGAAGTACCATGATTTGTACTCCTTCAATTCTTGTAGAGTCTGTTGCATTGGTCTTATCAAAGATTTGGTAGTGTGTTTTGATCAAATCCTAGCCAAAAATGTTTTGATGGATTTGGTTGTTGCTGATATTCCACCGCGATTTGATATGCTCTTGTCTAGATCGTGGGGTGCAAAGCTTAAGGGCACTTTACAACTTTACTTCTCTTATGTTACTATTCCCGTTTTCGGCCAATTGAGAAAGTTATACAGGGAGAATAAAATGAAGTACATGATCACTAGCAAAGAGAAGCCACTCAATCATCCAATAAACGTTGTACATACTGATTTAGAATCATTTGTTTTGTATTTTGATAGCAGATTAAATGATGTAAATATTCAAATTGTAGAAGTAGATAGTGTGCGAGAAATTTCAAAAAAAATTAAGGAAGTCCTGAAACAAGAAATAGAAAAAATAGCAAGTTCTTCTCAACAGTCCACATACCAGCAGCAAAAGGTTAGAGAAGAGCATAAAAATGAAGTGATCAGTCAAGGTAAGATAGAGAAGGAAGCAAAATTTCAGCATCTGGAAGATGAAGTAGGCCTTTGGAGCATGGATTTTGACGGTGCCATGGGTAAGGATCATGCTGGTATAGGTATTTGGATTCGTAGCCATGCTTTTTAGCCCACCAAAGTCCCAAGCAATGTTAGAGTATGTTCTTATAATTTTGCTTTTGATTTCTCTAACAATGAAGTGGAATATGAAGCTTTGATCACAGGTCATAAAATTTTGAAGAAGTTGAATGCAAAAAGGATTTCAGTCTATGGTGACTTAGAATTGGTGATCAAATAGGTAAAGGGAGAGTATCAAGCAAAGCATCCGTGTATGAGAGCCTACAGAAAGGTAGTCCTAGATATTTTGAGAATGTTTCCTGAATATACTTTGACGGCAGTACCCCGAACTCAAAACATTATTGTAGATTCACTCGCCACTGCTGCAAGCAATTTGAAGATCCTAATGAACTCTAGTAACAAGTTTGAAATTCATGTCAAACACTGGCTTGTTGTTTTGGATAATTTAAGGTATTGGCAAGTGTTTTGGGATGATAATGAAATCAATACGTTTTTGCAAAAATGAAGGAAAATTCAAAGATGCTTCCATACACGATGATTATGATACCAGTGAACAAGAGATTGAGGTGACCTAGATGGAGGTATTGCAGCTGAAAGATAATATTATTCCTAGAGGTCTCATACCTTTAGAGGAGCTTTTCTATCAAGATGATGTGGCCCGAAAACCAAGCTTGGTCCCTACCGAAAAAGGAGTTAAAGATGTCAATCTCGGAACAGCTGACAAGCCCAAGCTTGTAAAGCCATCAAAAACATTATCACCCAAGGTAAAGGCCCAATATATTAGATTACTTTCTAAATTTTCTGATGTGTTTGCATGGGATTATTCAGATTTGAAGGTGTATGACAAGGATATAATTCATCATACTATTCCCATCAAGCCAAATTAGAAGCCTTTCAGACAAAAGTTGAGAAGGATCAGTCCAAAGCTGCTTCCCTCTATCGAGTGTTGGCATTATGATTCAGGGGTTGTCCTTGATGGCAACTCACTCAGAGGAATGATACAAGTAATGGCAACTCACTCAGAGGAATGATACAAGTAATGGCAACTCACTCAGAGGATAGATCATAGTGCAGCAGGTAAATAGAGAGATATACGCAGGTTGATCGTGAAGAAAGAGCATATATACGTGGGTTAGCAAAGCAGAAGCAGCGTACGCGTATACATGCGGGTTAATAAGAGTAAAGGCGCGTACATGTTGGAAATCATGGTTTTGGTCCATGGTATTTGGTCCATAGTATTTGGTCCAAAGTGACGACCCCAAGTATTGGGTTCATGGTATTGTTTCTACACGGTTTT
>APFE030991940.1:0-24713 GCA_000404065.3 Pinus taeda | reverse complement strand
GTCCACTAAACTCAACTCACTTGAGTTCTAACTGAAGTCCTGCATGCAAATATTAGTCATCCCATAGGTAACCACGTATTTCCTTCTGGGATCTGCATGTACCACGTCCGTAGCTCATCCTGAAGTGCTCCAAGAGAATAAGACAAAGTTTATAGTCTAAATATTATTATGAGCTAATAATATTTGACTGTTCTATATTTAGACTGAGCAGTCACTCCGCTGTGGTGTCACTCCGCTGTGGTCTAAAAATAGAAGAAGTCCATCTATTTTTTCCAACTTGATAAATCATCCATAAACAGCAACCTGCAATCCATAGACATGATCCATATGTCTAAAAATAGACATAGTCTAAAAATAGACTTGCGCCAAAAATAGCCTGCGGGCCCACTTAGTGAAGGCGACTCTTTTCACTAAGCTCCATCATCTTGTTGCAATCTCAACATGGCTGACATCCCACCCAAATATGGAATGTTATTATCTAGATCTTGGGGTGCCAAGCTTCAGGGTTCTTTACAACTTGATATGTCCTATGCCATCATCTCAGTCTTTGGCCAGCCAAAGAGACTATACAGAGAAACTTTGATGAAGTATGTGGTCAGCAGCCAAGACAAACCCCAAAACTTTCCCATTTATTTCATGCATTCAGACATGGATTCTTTCATCTTGTACAACACTGAGATTCATACCCCAACTGATGTCAAAATTTTGCCTTTAAGCCAGAATGAATTCCTAAATGAAAAATCCATAGTTCAGATTCAAGAAGTCTCTGAGAACAATCATATAGCAGTCACACAAGAAAGACCAAAAGAAAATGAAGATCCAAATCTGTCAACTAAACAAATTGAGAAAATTCCTGATAATAGTTCTAAACAAGAAATCCTATGGTATCTAGAGTTTGATGGATCTATTAATAAACTAGGAGTAGGGGTAGGCATTTGGATACACAACATGAATAATGACTATGCTGAAGGGCATGCATATAGATTGAATTTTAGATGCACTAACAACATGGCCGAATATGAAGCCCTTCTCCTCAGGCTCAAAGTGATCAAAAGCCTAAGGGCGGATAGGATATCAGTTTTAGGAGATTCTGATTTGATAATTCAGCAAATGAAAGGTAACTTTGTGACAAATGATCTTAGACTGAGATCATACAGAGGTGAAGCAATTGAAATTCTCAACACCTTTCTAGAATCTCAGCTTGCTAAAATTCCAAGGAATCAAAATTTGCATGCTCACAGTCTAGCAACCTTTGCCAGTACATGCAAACTTCCATTTAAGACAAATCACCTATTTTCAACTGAGATTAAACATAGGCCAGCTGTACCTGATAATGTAAAAAATTGGAAAGTATTTGACAGCGACATTCAAATCAATAATTTCTTAACCCTCAAAGAAGAGTTTTCCAGCACAAAAATCGATACAAGCATTGTAAGTGAAAATGATCAAATAGACACAGTTGAGACACATATTTTTGCTGAAACAGCAAACCAAATTCTACATCCTATAAAGTTTGCTAAAACAGATTTACAACAACTTGAAGAAACAGAATGTGATGATGCTATTGGAGCAGAATGTGAGGTGATTGATTTGAAAGATAATTTTTTACCTATAGGCCTGACCCCTTTAGAGGACATTTTTGACTCTAATGACATTTCCAGGAAACCTAAAATAAAGCCATTAAACGTAAAAATTGGGGACTGTAATATTGGAACTGCTGAGAATCCCAAAATGATAAAATTGTCCAAAGCCCTACCTCCTGACCAAAAACTGAAGTATATTGAACTGTTCAAAGAATTTCAAGATGTTTTTGCATGGAGTTACAAGGACCTAAAGTCTTATGATACATCTGTTATCCAACACACCATACCTCTTAAGGAAAACCAAAAACCTTTCAAATAGAAAATTAGGAGGGTCAACCTTGTGCTCCTCCCTCTAATTGAGAAAGAAGTCAAAAGGATGTATGAGGCTGGAATTATTGCACCCATCAGATTCTCAGAATGGGTTTCAAATTTGGTGCCCACTAGAAAGAAAACATGAGAGATTAGATTGTGTGTTGATTTGAGAAATCTAAACAAAGTCTCTTTAAAAGACAACTACCCCTTACCCAAAATGGATCACATTCTACAAAGGGTAGTGGGTGCTTCAAGGATCTCACTATTAGATGGATTCTTAGGTTTCAATCAAATCCTAATGCACCCTGATGATCAAGACAAAACTGCCTTCACAACCCCTTGGGGAACCTTCAAATATGTAAAAATGCCATTTGGACTCAAGAACGCAGGAGCAACTTTTCAAAGAGCCATGGATATAGCTTTTGCTAAAGAAATCCATGATTTTCTAGTCATTTACCTAGATGACCTTACAGCATTCTCCAAATCAGATCAAGAACACTTAAATCACCTCAGACAAGTATTTCTAATTTGCAGGAAATATGGCATATCATTAAATCCAAAGAAATCATTGTTTGGCCTAGAAGAAGGAAAATTATTGGGCCATATCATCTCCAAAGAAGGCATTAGAATTGATCCGGACAGGATACAAGCTATTCTGCAAGTTCCTCACCCTAGAAACATCAAAGAACTGCAAGGTTTTTTGGGGAAGATCAATTTTCTAAGAAGATTCATACCAAATTTGGCCGAGCTGATAAGATTGCTAAACAACATGCTGAAAAAGGATTCCAAGGTCAAGTGGATAATAGAAGCTAAACAAGCCTTTGAAGAAATCAAAAAAGCTTTGACTCAAACACCAGCCCTTACAAGCTCGAATTTTGACAAATACTTTATCATATTCTCATTTGCATCAAAACATACAATCATTGTTGTTTTACTTCAGAAAGATAACCAGGGATGTGAAAAACCAATAGCCTTTTTTAGCAAGGCACTTAGAGATGCTCCACTCAAATATCAAATCATGGAGAAACAAGCATATGCACTTGTAAAATCCATTAAGGACTTCAGAGTTTACATCTTATACTCTCATGTGATTGCTTATGTGCCCAACACTATTGTTAAAGACATCCTAACCCAAGAGGGAATTTAAGGCAAAAGGGGCAAATGGATAGCTACCATACTACAATACGACATTGAAATCAAACCAACCACGCTGATAAAAGGATAAGGATTAGCCAAACTTATGACTGAAACCAACTTTCAAGCCCTTGACATAAATCAACTGGATAATGAGCAGGAGATGGCGACTCCACAGATCGATCAAGCCTTTTTACAATCACCCTGGTATGCCGACATATGTTTTGTATTATTAAACCTGCAAGCTCCTCCGGGATTATCCAGAACTAAGAAAATATTTTTGAAAATGCAAGCTTCTAAATTCTGTGTTTTAGATCATGCTCTCTTTTGGAAAAATCATGAAGGTGTTTTATTAAATTGTCTAATGAAATAAGAAACTGACAAATTACTTAAAGAGTTTCATGCAGGGGATTGTGGTGGACATTTATATTGGAAATCAACTGCTGATAAAATCCTAAGGGCTGGATTTTATTGGCCCACCCTATTTGTTGATGTAAAGAAATATGTAACTTCCTACCACAAATGCCAAATCTTTGAAGGCAAGAAAAAGTTGTTGCCTCTACCCCTCAAGCCCATTTCCACTAAAGATCATTTCAACAATGGGGTTTAGACTTCATTGGGGAAATCCACCCTTCATCCTCTGGCCAACATAAATGGATTTTGACTGCTATAGACTATTTTACCAAGTGGATAGAGGCCATTCCTTGTAGGCAAGCCAATGACTCAGTAATCATGCAATTTTTAGAGACCAACATCTTGTCTAGGTTTGGTTGTCCTGAAAAAATTATATCAGACCATGTTGCTGCTTTTAAATCCAAGAGAATGATCACTTTTTGCCATAAATACCACATTAATTTAAGCCATTCCACAGCCTATTACCCTCAAGGTAATGGTCTAGCTGAATTCTCCAATAAAACCCTGATCAACATCATTAAGAAAGTCTTGGAGGAGAATAAGAAAAACTGACATAAAAAGCTTGTCAATGCACTATGGGCAGATAGAATGACTACTAAGAGATCCATTGGCACAAGTCCCTATGAGCTGGTTTATGGTATGGAGGTAGTATTCCCTTCTTCTTTGGGAATCCCAGTGATAAAATTGCTGCAAGAGATATAGGCAGAGCCTAATGATATTCAAAGAAGGATTAGTCAAACAATTCATTTACAGCAAACTAGAGAGGAGGTATATCAAAGAGCTCAGGTTTTACAAGAAAAACTTAAAAAGATCTTTGATAAAAGGACCAAAGCAGAGGATTTCTACATTGGAGACAAGGTGGGATTCCAGAAGAGAAGATAGGGGAAAACATGGAAAATTTGATTTCCTGTGGAAAGGACCTTATACTATTCAAGCAACACAAGGAAACAACACCTACTTTTTGAAAAGCCTGGATAATACAGGGGCAGATGATGGGCCAATCAATGGTTGAATGCTGAAGCACTATTTCAAGCCAGTTTGCTGAAGATACCAACACTTTAATCTGTACATAACAATGTTTACTTTCTATAGTTTATTATAGGAATAAGATAGGAAATAAGGTGCAACAAATTTTGAGGGAAAGGCAAGGAATTGTGCCACCTTTTGGTATTACATTTTGAATTTATCAGAAGAAGTTGAAGAAGGAGACTTGGGGGCTGTCAAAATGATGACAAATATTCAAACTGACTATCCAAAATAGAGTTGCAGTTATTTGAATCAATTAAAGAGAAATATATAGATATTGCAGAGGCACCATTTTGTGTACACCAAAGGAGAAATTTCATAATATAGCAAGAATTGAATATAAGGCCATCTGACCTGCTGTTCTTGACTTTTCACGAGGAAAAGACATCCCCAAGTGGAGCCACTGTAAGGTTCCTATACCACTAGGTTTCATTTTTCATGATTGACTAGAGAAGTGCCAAATATGTTCATCCTTTCCATGCTAAAAAGGTTCCATATTTTGAAGAATTTCCTATGTACAGTTGCTTGACTCTTATCATAGTTCATGAATGGCCAAACAACTTAATCTTGGCCAAGTTCATATTTCAATTTACTTGTCTTAGAATAGAGAATAAAGGTATGTCCAAACAGTTCAAGCTTGGTAGATGAGTAGATAGGTAGAGAAGAAAAGGAGCCCAACTGCTTAATCTGGGCCCTTGGAAGAGATAAGGGTAGACTTAGATAGGAGGGCAGCTAAAAGAAAAGAAGAGAACCAGGGTTTGCTAGTTCAAATGCACCCAATGAAAATGAAGAAAAAATGTTAGGTGTAATAGGATGGGTAAGTAGTTTTGATGTTGCAGAAGCAGTTGCATGAGTGTTCTTCTTTCTCAAAGATAGTTCATCTTTATTGGTATCACAACTACCATGGTAAAGTGTGGTGACAAATCAAATGCTGCATGTCTAACTTCCCCTCATTCCCCTCACAGAAATCACTTACTAACATCCCACTAGGATATTGAGATCTGCTCAAAATCCCTAGACCATTCCATTTCAGGTGAAAGTTTCAGCAAAATAATGTTTTCTCCATGGGCCAAGAAGCCACATTTCTTGTGTGAAATCTTTCTTATTATGACCCTTCCTGTAGCCTAAGTTTTCACTTTTCAAGCTTAGTGCTTTGCTTAAACATCATACCTTTCATATTAACGTTCTAACTTTATTATATAGTCCCCATGTAATGTTTTCCCCTCCCATACTATGTAAAAATACATAAAAATCCCTAAAAATCTAAACATCCTGACCCCCGGCTCAATATAGCCATACACTAAGGTTTACGGGAGTTATTGGTCCACCCGGGGCCAATAACAACCCTCCACGCGCTCCACCGGGATTTGTTTGACCTTTGGATAAACAAATAATCACAACTGCCAACATAAACCATATAAAAACCCCGCTAACCAAAGTTTGAAACCCCGCGAAACACATAATTTCGTTGATTTATTATGGTGGGTCCCGTGCCATAGTCGCCTGCCATTTCCACTCGCTGCCAGCCATCTGATCATCACCTGCAAATCCAATGGCTCTCGGCGATATCGGAAGCCCTTATGTGCTGAACGATAGCATCCGGGGGATGGGCGGTATTTCCGCTGTACGAGGGACGCGTGTCAGCTTCCCGGCATGATTGGAGGCCCCCCCTTCAAAACCACCCTAGTCCAAAGGCGATGCGGGGAATACCGCTTACCACCCTACTTGCCCCCCCCCCCCCAATCATGCCCACGTCATTTGTTGATGTCACTCTCGTCACCTCCTATCTGTCCGCCATGTCACATCCTTGTCATCTGCCCACGTCAGTGTCATGTTACCTACTTACGTCACCACCTCACCTCCCTGTCACCCACCACGTCATCTGACATGTCATCTTCCATACACCGCTACACAACAAATAGTTTTGTCACGTGACCGAATGTGCCAAAACACGCCAAAGTCAATATTTTTGTTGAAAAGGGCCAGGAATGTCATTTTCGTTTACTTTTGTCTATTTTCTCTGTGCAAAGTCTACATGCCAGTTCACGTTCAAAGGAAACTACTCACCACAGAGCGTGCTTTCAAGACAAAAATACTCCTTACTCAGTCCTCCAGCACGGTCTACCACTTGCAAATCGCCCAGTCCACTGTTAAAACAAGTATTTACCCCAACTTTCCTCTCAAACCCTGTTTTCTCGAATTTCTATGCAATATTGCCAAAAAGAACCCGAATTTGAATCAAAAACTATTCTACCTTTGACACTGTACACTCTAACTACTTTGTTGCCTATTTTTGCTGAGAAATTTCGCAAACCCCGGCCCCTTCTGTAAATTTCCTCCACTATGTTGAACTTGAGTTCATTTTTAATTTGCATTCGCTAAAAATGAAAAAACCCTAAACTATCTTGTTCATTTGTCACTCAAAAGCTCTGCAAAAGTTTCATTTCCCATCACAAATCTTACTTAGCAAGTTAAATACACTTCGCTTCAGTCTGCAAATCTCTGAGAAAACCCCTCAACTGTCTCTATTCTGTTGCGGCTAAAAACTATGCAGAACTTTGTTGTTTACTACAATTTCTACCCAAAGTCAATTCTGACTTAAATTTGGTCTGCAAAATGCTGAGAAAGGCCTCACAGATATCATTTTATCTACTACTGCTGCACAGACCCAGTTTCAACTAAAATATCACTGATAAGTTATCAAAATGGAAGCCCCTACTCCAGTAGCCCTCAATATAGCCCCTCTCAATGCACCTCACAAGGAATTGGAATGGCCGCCCTTAGCTGATAGGGATTTTCAAATCCAGGACCTAGCTGGTGACAAAAACCATCTCCAAGCATTCTGTGAACTCATGAACAGTTACCTAAGAAAAAATGATTTCTATGGGATATGGGAATCAAATTTACCCATGTACTACCTCCCCTTTGTCAATGTTTTCCCTGAGATAATTCATCTCTGCTGTGAAAACTATGAACCAACCCAAAGGGCAGTCAAAACTCCATGTGAAACTACTCTTTTTCATATAACTCCTGACTCCATAAATCAAATGCTAAACTTCAAACCAACTCAGCTTCTGTTTCCCCTTACTATGAAATTCTTGCTTGGTGAAGGTCGGAAACTCTCTAGCTCAGAGATAGCTCGAATTGCCCAAGTATTCATGAAACCAAATTGTCAGCCTACAGAGCCACCTCCTTTTCACTATGTATGTTTCAATGAAGTGGGTAAATTACTTGTTGATATGATATCTTATATCCTGGGGTTCAAGACAAGTGAATATATTGATGAAACTACACTAGTCTTATTATCCATATTCCCTCCAGGGCAGCCCCCTATTGTCAAATACAACTATGCTAAATTCATTGCCAACAAGATTCATGACTAGCTCTTGAATCTAGATAGGGAGGGAGTCTTCAAGTACTCATCCTACATTTATCATCTGCTCCTCTATTATCAGCCAGACAATTTCCAATTTCCCATTAGAATATTGGACTTTAAAGGAGAAAAGAGGTTTGTGATTTTTTGGACCTCAGTCTTTCATGAAGTCCACAACTCTCCTTACTCTTACTATGAGTTTATTGACATGTTTGTCTATCCAGCCTCTTCTCTGCTGATGAGGGCTCCTCCCCCTAGATTATCTTATGATATGCAGAAAATATTACAACTCTCCAAAAGGTACAAAATAGGTGACTGGTACTTATACCAGAATCACACTGAGATCAGGATATATGGTTGTGAGCTGTGCCCCTATAAGCTGCCAAAATATGTTCCAATGAGACTGTTTGCCTTGGAATATTTTAGGCAATTTATCAATTCAAATTTTACTCATTTTCGTAGTACCAGAAAAAGGCTCAACTGAAATTGAGAGACCAGTTAGGCCCCTACATCATGAACAAAAAAGAAGGATGGAAAGAGGCCGCCAGATATTGGGTGAAAAATTCAGATTAAAGAGGAGCTTTTGGTGGGTACCCTATGACCCAAATGGCTTTATCAAAGCAAGAAAGATAAAATATAGGATGTCAGCCTATGAACATTGCAACATCCTTGAAATAGAACAATTTGCCAACCAAGATGAGTGGGTAGAAGGCACACTAATTGACGAGCTCACTGAGGAAGAGAAAATGGAACAAAATATGAAAAATCTTAAAAAGACTCTTGACCTAGATTCTTTTGGGCAGGTGTCATTCAAAGTGCCACAGCAAACAGGAGAAGGCACATCAACTGCTGCAGCTTCACAACAAGCTACCCAAGAAAGGACTACACCAACAGTAGGGACAGCAAAGGTCAAGGAGGTAGTAGATACAGAGCAAGAAACAATGACAGACCAGCCAACTACCTCAAAGGAACGGGGTCAAGGGCAAGCCCCTTCACTACAGACAGAGGCACCAGAGGTACCAACATTATAGACTCCTCTCAATGAGGAAAGAAGCAAGAGACCACACCTGCAAGTAGGTCAACAGAGCAGCCAGGGGCCGAAAGGCAAAGAGTAGATCCTCTACCTAAAGAGGAAATTATTGAAGAAATCACAGAAAGCCCAAGATAGGAGAGGGAAACCAGCCAACAGACATCCACCAGCTCTCATAGGCAAGAAATGGAGAGGCAGCATGGTATGGAAGTTTCCTCCTCAAGGCCGCAAAGTAGACAACATTCTGATATTAAAAGAGCATTCATGGATATTAATGCCCGGAATGAGCCATTGAGAATGTAGCTTTATGATCAATTTCTCAAAATGACACCCTCCAAACAGTAAAGACTAATGGCAGCATATGACATTAAGGAGGAGAAAATGATCTTAAGTCATTTTAAGCCTAATATACAGCAACCACAGTCTACAGCTGACTACATAAGAACAAGTCTAGAGGTCCTTGCTAAAGATATACAACCAATGGACCAAATTGAGCTGCACAAACAAACAGGTGAAATGGTCTATGCTACATTGGCAGACAAGACAATGCTAGCCCACCAATTGAAGGAGTCATTAAGCAATACATCTGCCCAATTGGATTTGGAAAAGATATCTTCCTTGGCTAAAGACGATAGAATAAATACCTTGGAATAGATAATAATTGAGCTGGGACATGATCCCAAGGATGCCAAGGGCATCAAAGCACTGATAAAGAAAAAGGAAGAAGATATTGCTGCACTTAGGAAGCAATTGAAGTTGCCTGTCACCATGCACCCAAAAACTACAGAACTTGCACAAGAAAAGGCAGAAGAAGACATGATGGATTTACTGATGAGGATGAATCAAAGGCTAACTGGAACAGAGCAAGAGTTGGAGAAATCATTGCAAGCCAAGCAGGGAGAGTCGTCCTCCCAGCCACCTAAAATAGCTCCAACAATTACCACTGCTCCCCCCACAGTCACAGCAGCAATTCCTCCCACTGTCCCAACATTAACAACAGGTACATCAGCCACAGATGCTTCAGCGACAACAGCAACAACAGGACTAGATACCAACATGAGCATGGAAGGATTGATGAAAGCAGTAAAAGAGCTAGAAGTCCAAATGTCAGAGCTTAAAGAGGCAAAATAAAGGTTGGCCAAGCTAGAGGTAAGCTATGACAAATCTAAGATAACAGTGGCAGAGAAAACTAGAGAGGTAAAGGCCTTGGAGAATAAGGTGAAATCCTTGGAGAAAGATCTCACTCTTCATAAACCTCTAGCAGAAATTAAAACAATTTTGTGGACCAAAATTGGCCAGCCTATCACTGATCAATGGAAATCAATTCAGACGATCCATGAGCAAATTGAATTGATAGAAAGGGCCCGAGTAGAGATTCAAAAGGGCAGATCATCATTGGGAAACATGCCCGAGCAGGCCAATAGACTAATTCATTTTTTGAGCATCCACACTTGGGAACAACTAGCAGCTCTGGAGATCAGGGACAGAACAGGCACTATTTTGACAGTGAAAAAGGTGCTAACCATGAGGAATTTTATACAGAATATGGAAACAAAGTGCCAAGAAATGCAGATGGAAATAAATGCCTTCACAGAGAAGTTTACAGTCTTGCAGCAGAAGGGTCTACCCAGTTTGTTAACCAACAATCAAAGACCGTTGACACATGAACAATAGGCTCACAGGGTAAATACATATGTTGCCAATCAGATCACGGCATCATCAAGCACTTCAGAAAACATAGGACCTCCCTCTAGACAAAACTTATATGACAAGTTGGAAAATCTATTCTATATCGAACATGAAATAAATATTCTTTTTGAAGTCCAGCCCAACTTCTACAGGTATACTGAAGCTAATGAAACATTAATAAAACTTCAAAGACACCAGTTACCAACAGATCAATGGTCGCAGAGCATGTTGGAGGTTTTACCAAGGTAGTTCCAATTTTCCTTCATCAGCTGCATTTAATCCAATATCAAAACATGTGGCACATATCATAAAGGTGAAGACGACAGAAAAAGGGAGTCAAGCTGGGACTATAACGCATTAAAGCGGAATCAAGCACAAATGAAGGAGCCAAAAGAGAAACGCAAGAATGCAGAATAAATGGACAGCTACGAGCCGACTCACTCAGTTTAAAAATTCAATTATCTCTGACCAACTGAATAGCCAGCACACCAATATTTGCTTCTGCATTCATTTCTCTTATTTACTTCTCCTGTAAAGTAGATGAATGAAGTTATTGTGGGATATTTTTCCATAAGATATTTTGTAACTCCTTTTTTTTATAAATACCTCCCCAAGAGATGTATTCAGGGTTGGTGATATCTCTTCTGGAACTGTGTTGTAACTCTAAGATTTCTTCTGAATAAAAGGCAGCTGGAATGCGTTGTTGATGAACTGAACTCTTTGGATGTGGGATTAATGACAGTGGACTATGTTGCAAAATTCTTGAATTACGTCGTGGATCAATAAGTCTTTTTAACTCATGTTTTACAGTTTTTGTGTTTTTATATATCATCTGTGTTCATAATCTTAACAGCAGGGAAAAAGAATAACCTAGAACTTACTTCACTGTACTCTGTGTTCAATCTTTGTTGTTTTTTATGTTTTCTTCATAAACTAGCATAAGCAGGAATTCTTTATTGCTCCTGTTTCCCCTGGTTCTTACATCTTGAGTATACTTAGGGAATTCTTAATTGCTCCCTGAAATATTCATTCACTTTCCCTCTGCCAGCATGATGAAAGACGCTTAATTGCCTTTCACCCCCTGACCTCCATGTCCATCTAATTTCAGTTTATAAATTGCTCCATGATCTAATTATCTTGCTCTATAGTACCTCCTCTGTCTAAGAAAAACCATATCCAGCAGTATGCACTCATAGACTCCATAGCCCAATGGACTGAAATTCTCAGACTTTCACCCCTATTTTATTGAAAATCATCATCCAAAAATCAAAACAAAACCCTATACATCATAACTAGCCTAAAATACCTCAAAACAAAGCTAAATTATAAAAAGAGAGCCCTCTCTGGGTATAGATTGGCTAGAATCTATACCTAAAAGATTGGTTTGTGGTTACGTCGGCCGTATCCCCTCCTAAGAGCTTTCCTAGGGGACAACCTGAGTGTTAACATACTACAGGTGTTTTATTTGTGTTATAGATCTTAATCATTAGTAACTATCAACTTGTTGTTAGGGTCACTTGTCACCTAGTGATTTAAGTGAAGTATTTTTGGTACACCTTCCAAGAATTTTCACACTAACAAATGGAAACTCCACAGGTGTAATAACAACGTTCATGCGTGATTGAAGTTTCAGAAAATTTTAGGGTTTTATTCAGCTATTTTTAGCCTCTCAATTTCCATTTTATTAAACCTTATTTTGTCAAATTTTCGGATTCTGGTGGGTTTTTGTCTTTTCCACAGCTCACAGGTACCAGCTGAGCGGGAGATGTAAAAATATGTGTGAGAACTACCGACCAAGACTACTAGGAACAAAGCACACTTTTGAGCCCCATAATTGAGTTGCATAGCACTTTTTGGCCAAAAAACTATGTTTTCCTCAGAAATAGGTCAATACCTGGGTTTTGTACTTTTTCCGGAAAAGTTTCAATATTTTTACAAATTTTCTGAGAGTGTTGTCCACAGACTGGTTTGGGTAATTCATCTCTGTTTTTAGTCTCCCTTAGGCTTGTACCCTCTTGATTTATCTCTTTAAGGAAGGAAAAATCCCCTAGGATTTAGAGTACACCTCCACATTATTAGGAAAAGATTTGTTGAGTGGCGAGTCTATGGTTTTCAACACTTCCAGCCACTATTTTTCAGATCTGATCCATTACTTTTTAAATCTCTTGGATAGATTTATCTTCCCTTTTCTACCTTTAGAGTTTGGATTTGCCTTTTCCCCCTCAAGATCCCCTTGTGAATCCTAGGTTTTAGAGCTTCACGCCTATCCTTTGTAGCATTTTTCACCTTTGATTTTTTTTGTTTGTCTAGATCATTTATAGTTGTTTAGAACCTTTAGATCCCAGACCCTTAACATTATATATTTTTGGCCTCTTTTTGTGTTTTTGAGTAGCTTGTTTTCCCGCTCTTGCTTAGATTCTTAGTAGCCCTTGTGGGTGGGGTTTTGTGTGCTTGATTGGCTGTTTATTTTTCTATCATTTTTAGATTTATTTACAATATTTAAGCATTTTACTTTCAATAGCACATGGTATCATGAAACATGCTTAATTAACTCATCCACTTGACATATTATCTTCACACACACACACCTTAAGCAAATGTGAGATTGGTTAACACTGCGAAGCCAAGACTTGAAACACTACACCTTAATAAATCTACACACATAGATTAAGCCCACTTGGGCATCATGGCCAAACAATATTTGTAGTGTAGGTGTAGGGTCGGTGGGATAGGCTTCTAATAACACTCATCATTCACTTTCATTGAGACATAGAAGTTGACATAATAGGGAGCTTAAAATCCTTCAAAATCCCACAGTCAAAGTGGAGTGTGTCAAAAACCCGATTCAGTGGAGTTTAGGCTAGCTCATGGTGTGAGCAGTTCTCCTCAGGGCTACCCAACCCATGGTAGGGAATTTCGTGTGGTGGTTGACTACCAATAAGCTCAAGACTCGACCACCCCTGTGGGACGAAGGTAAATGTAATGACCAATCTTAGGAAAACACCCTATAGGACTAGCTGTGGGAAGCAGTTGATCCTCTACTCCGCCTTCCTCTTAACAACTCTGCTTGCAATGATGAGATACCGTCAAGTAAGAATTTCTTTGGAAGGCCATATGAAATAGTAGATCTAGGATTGTTTGAGGATTTAGGTCACCTATATTTTAGGGGTCTTTTTCTATGATAGGACGTGTTTGCTTGTATTAGAATAACATCATTAAAATAGTTTCGCTATGGAAAATAGTTTAGTAAACCACATTTGTTAAACTATTTTCTGATTTAAATAAATAAAACCCATGAGAATAATTAGATAAATCATTATTTATTTAATTTTCTCTAGGAATAATTATTCAATTATTATTCAATAATTATTCCTTGTCACATTTGACTAAATCCTTTAAGAATATTTAAATAAATCACTATTTATTTAAATTTCATGATTTCTGTTATTAGAATAATTATTAAATCACTATTTAATAATTATTTTGATTTCACACCTTTATTAGTTCCAACGAAATAATTAATAAATCATTTTATTTGTTAATTATTTCTAAATAAAGGTTTTTAACCATTTTAAATATCTTTCCCCCCTCCAATAAATATAATAAAGTATTCCAAGTGGTTAGATCTAAATTTGGTTAATAGTGTTTTATTCTTATCCATTTTTTACATTAACTACATATTTTGCTATAAAAAGGAGGGTTTTCATTCATTCTTCACCATGACATAATCATTGTCAATATTATCGTCTTTTTTCTTTGAGCTCCCATTTTGAGCTCTCTACTTTTGTCTGGGCTTTTCACATATTGAGAGAGAGAATCAGTTTTTAAAGCATCAAGGATATCAAAGAACCCATCCCACGGAGGGGGATTTACAAACCCATCTGTAGATCTCCTTCACCAGGTGCAATCAATAACAGATTTATTCATTTAAAGAAGTATTTCCAATTAGGTTATTATACTGGATATTTTATAATGTTGCTTTCTATTCTGGATCGTATCTTCTTTTACTACACATTTTGCATTTGTGTTATAGACCTGAATCGATAGTAGCCATCAACTTGTTGTTAGGGTCACTTTTCACCCAGTGACTTAAGGGAAGTATTTTGGGTACACCTTCCAAGAATTTTCACACTAACACATTTATTGCCTGAGTTAGTTTGATTTACTGGAGAAATCCTTGGAAAGATTCCGCAGCTGAAGTTCGCGGACAATGATTTCAATGACAGAGAGAAACATCCAAAGTTTTCACCAGACAAATACTTAAAACAAGTTCACCACCCTGAGAGTGGTGTGACAAGGTTAGAACCACAAAAGTGGGTGGTTGGATTGGTGCAGTCAGGCTTGTTGAATATGTTGAATGTGTTTCACTATGGTAGACATCTAGGAAGCACAGCTTTTGTGAAAAAACTGCTCGTGATGGTGCATGATGGATGCCCGTGGATGGGGAAGAGGATCCCTATTGACCCAATGTTAATATGGAGAATCACAAGATTTATTTATCAAGGGTTGAACCCTGTAGAGGAGTTTGTTGGGAAGGATCAGGACAGAGCCATAACAAACAACATGAAGAAGAAGTTTGGATTGAAGAAAGGGAACTGAGGTTATAATATCTACTCGATCAATGACCAAGGATTTCACTTCATATATATTCGATGGAAAAATCATGAGGAAGTGTCAGGCCGATGAATTCCCTGCCCTAGTGGTTTCATTAGCTGCACAATGTGTTAATGGGGTTCAAAACAACTAGGTCGCATATCTATGCCAAGAGGTTTTGGACAACTACTGTGAAGCTCAAGAGAAAGGTACTTTGTTTCACTACGCATGGTTAATTATGATAATTGCAATTCTTGCATGGAGAGAGCCAGAAGATTCGTAGTTCCCTCTGGTACCCTCAGATGTTTTTGAAGTCACATGATATGCCTCGTTGTGGTATACCACTGAACCAATGTGAGCACGGGATAGAAAAATGTTTTTCATTTTATACCGAATGTACTTGCACATGTTGGTGAACCAACACTCTCGCCTTTTCCCAACACTATACGAGTAGTATAGCTCTGTTACAAAGTTTAAGGCTGACTTTCACAGAATTTACATACAAGTTCGCAGGGACACAAGGAAGACATGGCATCCCCTGCCATATTTAGTGACACAAGATGATCTCCTAGCACAAATACAACAGTGGCACGCAGAGTGGATCACTGGGCTGGATACACAAATGGAGGATACTCTAGCAGAGGATGACACGACACAGTTCAGGGAAGTTAGTGGGAAGAATAAGGATGCGAAAGAGTCAAAACAAGAGGAGAAATATGACGAGGGTCACCAGGATCCTCCTAGAGGTTATGAGCAGACTAGAGAGTCCAAAAAGGTAGAGACAAACCTAGTTGTTGTAGAGAAGAAGAAGGCACACGTCGAAGTTTCCACAAGAAGAAAAAACAATTAGAAGGAAGAAAAGATAAAGGAAATAACACCATTGGTCCTCATTGATGGGGAATTGGACTAGATTGGGGAGAGAATTCAGGAAGCAATGACAGAATCATGAAACAAGCTAGAGGATCACTACACTACACTTCTAACAAGTGTCATGGAGCACATTGCAGAATTGAAGACATTGGCATAGACTTTTAGATAGTCAGTGCAAGTAGAGGAGAAGCTTGGAGAGGAAAGATTAGTAAAGCCTACACTTGGAGCACAGATAGCATTTGTACCTACCAGAGTGCTACAGTTTGGCTCCACCAAGGTACAACATCACACCAAAGAGTGGAGGTACATGAAAATGAACATCACCACAGGGCCACTTCAGAGATTACACAAGTTGCATCTTGAGATCATAAATGGGTTGAAGTAGTGCGAATAGCTCACTTCGTAGTTAAACATTCAAGTAGAGACAGAGTGAGATTTGCTGAAGAAAAATCTCAACCAGACAATTCAAGAGAGATATCAAGTAGTAGAACAACAACAGAAGTTGAAGGAGGTGATCGAAGCAACATGTTGCGAGGTTCTCATACATTGATGTCCGAGAAGAGGAACCAATGGAGGAAAAAGTCGTGAAGCTTGGCCTTGTAGTAAAAGGATAAAAGGATAAGATCACAGACTTGAAATTTGTTAGTGTCAGTGTCTTCACACCACCATCAGTGATCAAAATTCACTCTTTTGCATTCATATTAGGAGTCCCATCCTCAATGAGTTGCATTCCATAAGGTCATGGATCAAATGATGGTAGGCGCATTTCAGTTTTTCCCTCATGACACTTATCTGCTGACCTCTTGTCATGTGTGATTCCGTCAATGGTTTAGGTCTAGGTTCCTTTTCAGTTTATTTCATTAAATAGGCCTTAGGTCTTAGGGTTATATTTTCATTAGGTATTAGGGTTTCACCATGTCAAATTTTCAGTAACCATTGGCTAATAATGGTCAGCAAACAGTTGAGGATGACAATAATTATCAGGAAAGTTTTAATATCATAATTTGTAAACATAATAAGTTTTTCACCTCAAACTAGTTTGAGGTGAAAACAGAGCATTGGTATTTATTTGTAAATTTCATGTAATTTTATCATTTCTCATATGTAATTAATGGTCTCATGCTGCTCCTGGTCACCTGCTAATATTTCCAAATACATGCCACTACAAAAAGTCAAAGAAAACAAGCATCAATTCACCTATTTCAAGCAAAAAGAAAGCATCCAAAAAACAGAGTATTTGAAAAAGCCAAAAGACATTATAAAGTGGGTTTTGAAAAATGAAAAATCAAAACTGCCCAAGTCATATAAAGTTCATCTCACACTCAAGTTATTTCATTGTTTGAATCAAGTTTCATGAGCAAAAACGTGATTTTAAGGTATTATTGAGCAAAGGGAGGGAAATTGTTGTGATTTTGGAGAAAATTGTTTGGCGCTACGCACGAAAACCCGGTGCTACGCATAGGAGCGCTGCTATGCACGTGGGTTTTCTCTACTGTGTTATTTTCAATTGGCACTATGCACCAAAGTAGCACTATGCACTTGGGAGAGTGCGCTACGCACCTGGCAGTTGGGCTACAAACAGTTACAAATTTCATCAAATCACCTCAAAACTCCCAACTTCGTCCATTGAAAGTAAGTAACATCACTATTCTTGCTAAAAATAATTGTTGCATCAATTTTGGGTTGTGTTGTCTCTAAAAAACATCAAACCCTAATTGTCACTAAACTATCTCATATATTGTAAAAAATACTCTCATTACTGTTGTCCTATATCATTTTTACTGTTTCCCTAAATCCCATCCTCCCATACATAATTCCCTGAACTTTTCCCTAATTCCCAAACCCTATACACATACATCCCAAACCCTACATTATTCACTAAAACTACTCACACCCTACATCCCTTTCCCATTCTTGTTCACCCTCACCTATTTTCCTATTTCAAATCTCTTCATACTCATCTCACCAATCCACCAATCCACCACTCTTCATTCACCACAAAGAGAAACATTTGTACAACAATGGAGATGGACAGTGAGTATGAAATGGAGGAAGAAACCCATATTGACAGTTCTAGGGAGAGAGACACACAGGGCAGAAGGCCTCATAAGGGGAGGAAAACATATCAGATAGGAGCCCATCAGTTTGAGAGAACTGCAAGCCTGCCCATTTGCCCTTTCCTGTTTCAAACATCAGTCATGTTTCAGTTTTTGTGAAATGGTGGAAAGGGTTAAATCCCATCATGAATTAGCAAGGTTCTTTGTGACACATTTGGATAACAATGAGGTACACCTTGTTGGAGTCACATTCACTTTGTTACCAGCTATCATTTCAGAGGCTACAGGTATTCCAAATGTGGGTGAAAAGTGGAAAAAAGGTCAGTACATTGACAGTGAGTACTATGAGACTTACATTAAGGCTAAATATCATAACAAACTCAGCAGAGTATTCCCCTTTAAATTCTTGGAGGATAGGTTTTCTCCATTGGTGAAGATCATCATCAAGTATTTTACTTGTGAAGGTAGCTTCTCCCGACTATATGCCTACCACATTAGATTGTTGATGCATTTCACTAGGGTGAGAATGATGAATATCCCCTACTTCATATTCAGAAACATTGAGAAAATGGCACTCATTGTAAAGAAGAAATCATACCCCCAGCAGTTAACCAGCATCTACCACTTCTCTTTGATTAAAATCATTGTTTTACATCAGTTGAACCTTCTTAACATACCATGGGAAAATTTCATTTCTCATGAAATGTTCAAAGGCCCTCAAGTCTTTTCATCAGTGTCTCATGAAGAAGGTGGACCTTCAGGACATGATAAGGTCTAAGAGACTGAAACTATTGGAGTGCCAAGATTTATAACATATGAGAGGGGCACTAGGAAACTTTTGCAGCTGCCAGGTGAGTATTATCTCCACAAGGAGTGGAAGGGGCCTCGCCTTCATCTTCAAGCCACAAGAAAATACTATCTCCATAAGGAGTGGAAGGGGCTTTGCCTTCTTCTTCAGCTAAACAGGTACAGGTTGGGCAACAAAACAAGGGCAAAGGTAAAGGCAAGAAAAAGATGCATGAGAAGGATCCTAGTGATGGGCAAGAAAGAGATTTTGTCCTTGTTGATCATAAGGAGACACAAGGAGTGGATGTCATTGACTTGGATGTTCAAGATCCAAGAACTGTCAAAGACATGATCATTAAGGAACAAGAGGCTCAGATACAAGCCTTGTCAATCAACTTATAGAGGGCTAAATGGGTCATCAAATATCTAGAGCAAGAGAACAAACAATTGACCGACAAGTTCTCATGGACTTGCAAATAATCAATGAGAACAGGCAAAAGGCTAAGAAGGCAAAGGTCAAGTTGACCTCCATTGAGCAAGAGATTAAGAATGACCAGGAAACTTGGCTTGAAAGGGTCAACATACCTTGAGAGGCTGCTTGAGAAGGCTAATAGAGACAAGAAGATGCTTTGCCACATGGCCTATCACTATATGACCCGGAACAAAATATGCAATATAAGGATGAGGAAGCTTAAGGCAAGGTTGAGGAAGGCCTTGAGGAGCAAAAAGGAGCAAGATGAGCTAAAAATCTTGGTTGAAGCCTCATTGGCCCATCAAAGCAACTAATGAGGGAGCCTTGTACCAAATCTAGGCAAGTTTTGGTGAGTTCTTGTCATTTTTAAATTTTGAAATTTTCCAACACATGGAATTGCGTTAGGTGCATAGCACCACCGACACTACGCTTTTGACTGGGAGACTTTTTGGAGAAATGGTTAGCATGTTTGGATTCAGCATGATGAGAGCATCAACCCCTGAAATTTTTAGCAATTTTGGAGGAAAACTTGGTCACCTAAAGGTCAAAAAACCATAAAAAAAAAACAAAAAAAATGACCTCTTTGCCTCTTTTTGGACACACAGGAAGCAGCCTTGGGAGATTCCACTTTTGAGGGAGCAAATGACCTCCAAATGCACAAATTCAAGATGTTACAGAAATTAGACAGGAAGAACTTTCCAATGAGCTATTTGGGGCTCAATTTTGCTAAGGGGAAGGCCTCCAAAATCAGTTGAGAAGTGGTGCTACGCACCTAGCCAGTGGCACTACGCACCTCCCCAGTGGCACTATGCATAGAGCCAGTTTGCTCAAAAATCCAAATTTCGCCTAGTTTTTCTACAAGTTGACTATCTCTCTTATTTTGGATTAATTTGTGATTGTAAATGATGCTTTTCTATGTAAATGTAATTGTAAAATGACCTTAGAGGGTAGATTCATCATTTTGAGGTGGTTTTGGAGTCAATGAATCAGTTTCCATGGTTCTAGAGGCAAGTTGTTCCACTGCTTATATCCCTATTCCTAGTTTAGATATGGTTGAAACAGTCCCTTATCTCTTAGATTTGACCCCTGATGGCTAGAATAGGTGGTTTTGATGTCTATATTATGTATTTTTTCAGTCATTAGCAAAGGTTGGACTCTCTTGGATGCTCTGAGCTACATTTTACATCTCTACAGCAGTTTGGCAAGGAAATAAACCAGGATTTGCAGCTATTTTTGTGGGATTCTAGTAGTAATGTGTTTTTGCATTGTTTCTCCTTCTGTCATTAGTTTTTCTCATGTGTTATGTGTGCAAAAATCTAATTCACTCTTCTAAACTAAATGAATCAAGATAGATAGGTAGAATACATTGGTTATAGTGCTCTACCTTGGGAATACATTTAGTTTTTGATGTTTTCAGCTGTTTCAAGAGGATTCATGATCTTTACATGCCCTCCTCAACTCCTCACTAGTATTCAACCTACTATCTCACTCAATTTCAATTGCCAAAACACCTACCTACCTCGCCCCACAGAACACCCTTCATTCCTGACTTGATTTCCCGGACCCAAAGCTACCTGCTCCATTTGATCCAACAATAAAACCAACAAAATCTATCAATAAACCCTAGAGCTACTATACCTAGCCAAATCCATATTTGATTCAGTCATCTCAACTGAGATTGACAAGGAGAGAGCCCTCTCCCGACTGTAGAAATTTCACCTGTAGAGCAAAACGATATATGCAATGTCCTAAAGAATAATGCTTGTTCTACTTCTACAAAACATTAAGCAGAAGCATAATTGAATTCATGAGCAACATCAAGTAGAAACATGCATAATTGATCAAGAGAAATAATCACACATAACACAAGATATATCCAGGGGAAAGCACCAGCATAAAACTCCAACCATGTATTATCAATCAAATGGAAATCCTCTTCAACATACAAAAAGAATCGGCTCAATAGCTATTCTTCTCTCTCTGTACTATGATGATCTTCAATCAGAAGATGAAAATCATGGGCTACCTAGGCCTCAATATATAGGCCACAAGTCCTCCAAACTCCTATAATAGATCCTTCCTCGTGCAAGGAATACTTACTAGAAATATCCCAAGCATCTGATAGTACACTGTCCCACATCTGATCTCAATTGGGTCTCTGACAGAACTGACATGCAACAGTTATCCATGAGTGAATTCTTAGTTATCTAAAATAATAGTTGTCACATGCATTGCAAGGCATTAACAAACTATATTTTTATTATTTTAACAACTTGTTAAAATAATCTAACTGGACTTGACTAGTTAGAACTAAGTCAACTAATCCTCTCATTATAGAACTCATACTTATTCCCTCAATCAGTGGAGGAAATTAAGGATAAATTCCTTAATCAGTGGGACAAATCATGTGCATGCTCACAAAGACTTCAAATTCGAATTTCCTTAACTAATTAACTCAACTGAATTAATTAATTAATATTTCCAAATGTTGTTAAGACCAAAATTAATCTTACTTCCTATGGATAGACTAGGGACTACTATAAATAGGAAGGGACCCAGAAATACTATTTTTAGAACTTTCTATTTTTAGCAGTTTCACCTTTCATCCACTGTGGCCAATGACCTCACTGACCAAACTGCTATTTTTAGACATGCTATTTTTAGCATGTCTATTTTTAACACATTCTAAATTTAGCATTTCTTGTTGCACATTTTTCAACACTCCCTCTCAACAAGAAGGGCTTCCTCTCGAACCCAATCATGTAACTCTAGAATGTTTTGCATGCAACACATCTACCCAATCCACTTGCTCCAACAACAGTTGGAACAAAAACACTCCCAACTGACCACTCTATTGGGCTAGGAACATACTTTGATGCTGAAGCTCTACCTACTACTGACAAGTGCTCCCTCTCTGACATCTGCACTACTGCAACATGTCCATGCATCTCGCACCATTGCACACCTATCTGTGCCACCTAGCACTGTGCAAAACACTTGTGCCTCTCGCATTGCTGCAGCCTACTAGCTATGCATTTTCCTAGGATTCCCTGCACTATCGCTCTCTCTACCACTCCATCCGCATCTGTCTCTACCCAATCAATCAGTTCCTGCTACTCCACATCGTGGCTCCTGTAGCAAGGTCTCATCCAAGAGGTTGGGTATCTCAAGGATCCTACCCGTCATCCCTGGGACGATCACTCTATATTGCCCCACCTCCTACCTAGAGGTATGGCTGCATGTGATCCCTCAGCCCACCTGGCTCAAAGTTTCCCCCTACTGGAGGTCTCTGCATGAGTAGATGTCTCTACTCGATCTCCACTCAGCTTCCCCTATTGTGGCTGCTCCACAACCTCCTGAAGCTGCTGCACCAATCGTGGCTCCTCCACAATCGTCTGAAACTTCTTCTCGCTCTGCATGTTGAGAGGTAATATACCCTCCCTCTGAACCACCAAGTCTCCATCAGTTGCCTTGCTGCTCAAGGCTTTGCATGCATCTTGAACCTCAAGAGCATATAGGTTCTTGATTCGTGAACCAGTCTGCTTCACCTATCTAATGATGATGTATCTAAGGAAAACCTTTCCCTTATTGAAGACTACATCATAGCCTCTATCTTCCAGCATCGCGATTGACACCAAGTTTCTCTTCAGTCCTGGTACATACTTGATATTATAAGGCGAGATCAATGCTCCCTCTAAAAAATAACCGTGCCTACACCTGAGACACTATACTTCTCATCATTACCCATCACTATGAGTATCTAGAGATCTTTCTCCTCCAAAGTATTGAACAAACTCTTGTCACCGGTCATGTCGAAAGAAGCTCCACTGTCAAGAAACTAGCCACTTCCCACCATGGATGAAACCATGCATTCGAAGAGTGTGAAATCCAACTCAAACTGTGAAGCAAGTGCCTCACCTTTAGATCCTTCCCTCGATCCCTTCTTGGATTCCCTCCGTGGACATTTTGCAGCATAATGGCCCACCTCATGACAATGAAAGCATCACACTTTCGATTTGTCAACCTTCTTCCCATCATTGGAAGAACTGGATTCGGAAAGAGAAACCTTCTCCTTCCTCTTCTTCGCCTTACTCACTAAGGCACAATTCTCCTCATCATGCATGGATGAAGAACTATCTCTGGTGCTCCGTTTGATCTCCTCTTACATCAAATCCGACCATAGTCATTCCCAATTTGGCAGTTTCTCTCTTCCATTCACCGAGTCCTGGTAGCTATTCCAGCTCTTAGGAAGGCCAAGGAGTGCTAGACTCACCATATCCTCATCCGATGTCATAACCCCTACACTTGCAAGCTCATCCCTACATGTGATGAGCTTGGTCAGATACATAGAGATCGTTTCATCCCTTTCACATTTGATCTTTCGAAATTTGTCCTTCAGTGCTAGCTTCCTCTGATCACTGCTATTTTGATATAAATCTTTCAATGTTTTCCACATTGCATGCGGAGTCTCCTTCCCATGGAGGCTTGAGACAATGTGATCTCGCACTGCCTCCAAGAGAATTCTCCTAACTCTAGCCACACAATTCCACCATTCCACTTGCTCAGTCTTGTCAGTAGGCTTAGGGATTTCTTGATCATTGAAATCCTTAAGACCATTATCTTCCAAAACTATCTCCATGTGATCCTTCCAAGCTATATAGTTTGAGCTGCCATCAAGGGCATACTCAAGCCTCAAACCATAGAATGCCATCGATGAAATAGATGTGATAAGAACTTGAGATCTATATCAAGAATAAGAAACTTCAAATTCCTCTTGCTAGTATATTGTTCTT
The DNA here is from genome assembly GCA_000404065.3 of Pinus taeda. Classification (NCBI taxonomy): domain Eukaryota; kingdom Viridiplantae; phylum Streptophyta; class Pinopsida; order Pinales; family Pinaceae; genus Pinus; species Pinus taeda. The sequence goes on along the minus strand of APFE030991940.1, from coordinate 581 downwards.
GATTGATCACATGTGCTCCGATACCATGTAGAAATTTTGCCTATAGAACAAACCGATATATGCAATGTCCTAAAGCATAATACTTGTTCTACTTCTACAAAACATTAAGCGGAAGCATAATCGAATTCATGAGTAACATCAAGTAGAAACATGCATAACTGATCAAGAGAAATAATCACACATAACACAAGATATATCCAGGGGAAATCACTAGCATAAAACCCAAACCATGTATTATCAATCAAGTGGAAATCCTCTTCAACATACAAAAAGAATTAGCTCAATGGTTATCCTGTTGTCTCTGTACTCTGATGATCTTCAATCAGAAGATGAAAATCTTGAACTACCTAGGCCTCAATATATAGGCGACAAGTCCTCCAATCTCCAATAATAGATCCTTCCCCATGCAAGGAATACTTACTAGAAAAATCCAAGCATTTGATCTCAACTGTGTCTCTAACAGAACTAACATGCAACGGTTATCCATGAGTGAATTCTCAGTTATCTAAAATAATAGTTGTCACATGCATGAAAGCATTAACAAACTATATTTTATTATTTTAACAACTTGTTAAAATAAT